>CAAKHG010010952.1:1675-13657 GCA_901007715.1 Dactylopterus volitans | reverse complement strand
TGAGAGTGTGTGAGTGTGTGTGTGTGCATGCGCGCGCGCGATGAATAAATTTTCCATTTGCAAATTACCTTTGTGGGAATGGGTGCTGACCAGCTGGTACCTTATGTTTCTAAAAGTATCTCTGATGGTGTGTTTTATGTGTGTTTACTGCATGCTGACCTTATACTGCGCAACTGTGACTGCATGCGTTTGTGCAGCATGGGTATATGTACAGACTACGATTGTTCTCTCTGGGTGTTAGCTTTTGGAGCAGGAAGTGCATGTTCAGGTCAGGGGAGGGGATCTAGGCTGGCTCAGTCTGCCCACATCTGTTCAAATACCAGAGACCCTCAAAGTCACACAGGAAATATATGTGTGTGTGTGTGTGTGCGTGTGTGCGTGTGTGTGTGTGTGTGTGCGTGTGTGTGTGTGTGTGTGTGTGCGCGCGCGCGTGCGTGTGCGTGTGTACACGCGCGCGTGTGTGCAACAGAAGCCAGTCTTTGTGAGCATGTTTTATAAAAATTGACCTTTTACCATATTGCCACATTAAATAACAGAGACTAATGTGTCATGTACCTGCTGTTATGTTACTTGAAATAGGCAAATATATAATCTGAATAATCAACTTAATTTTTTTTGTTTTAAAGTCAAAAACAATACAGTGGAGCGTGTAAATGGTGCATGATTGTTATCACTGTAATTGCACAGGCCTCATAGTAAGGTTTTGTTATATTAAGGGAATCTTTTGGGTTTGGGAAACATTATTTTTTTTAAGAAATGAAAACTTGGTTGGTGTCAATGAGTATCAAATTCAGATGCTTTTCTTTTGTGTTCCAACTCAGTAATTTAGTCTTAATTTCCGGTCTACACAGGGAGCAGGAATACATTACACTGGGAACATTGACATTTGATGCTTGTAAACCACACACAGTTGAGCAAATACTGGCCTGTTTCATAATATGATGTGTACAGAAAAGCACTGACAGAGCTGAAGTAATAGGAATTTGCAACACTTTAACAAACACCACAGCATATTTTGATTTTGGTATATATTGCTATATTTGCTATATATTATATTGTATTGCTTTTCATGCAGAGAAATCTCATAGTTTGTCATAGTTAGCCTGAACTTGATATGGATATCATGTGATGCAAAAGTCCTCCGTGAGGTATTCCATTTTGGTTTTTTTTTTTTACATTGAATTCTCTGCTGGCGAGGAAGACATAATTTTATATGTACAATTAAAACTATTTCAATTGCTATGCAGCCCAGGCCAGAGGTGCCGTCACTAAAGGTCTCTGAGCAGTCAATAATTTGAGCTGAGTTTTTATGCTGGAAACAGTGGGCAGGGGTATTCAAGATGATAGATGAAGTTTTGAGAGACAGGGAAGCACTCATCCCATTACACGGTTTCAGTCTGGGTTGCGGGATAGTTGGATGCTACTGTTTCATTATCGACAGGTTTTGGCAGTGAAATGCAGGAAATGTGTTTGAATCATTTAGCTCTTCATCTTCTGTTGGTTTAAGGAACATGGCATATGATAATGCGGTCATTTATCATAATTTGATCTATTCCACTAGTCAATTAAACTTAAGAGGTGCATAATTACATAATTTTGTCCGAATCATGTTAGCAGAGCACTAAAGCAGAAGCTAGGCCCCGTCCCATTCGTGCTGTATGGGTGTTGGTGCTCATAGTATAACTTATTTGTGTTGAATGGAAATTACATTTTGGAAAAATATACTGTGAATAACAAGGTTGTGGAGTCCACTTGCAGGATATGGTAAGGCTGTAATTATACATCTCCATTGTGATATGCTATGAACTAAAAAAAGCTTGTCTGAGTCATGAAGCTAAAATTTTGTCCCGCTCCAGTCTTGTCTCGATGCACCATGCTGCAATGTATGACACATGTACAACATCATTTGGCCATGGTGTCTACACACAAGACTGAGTCATGGGTTTTGTAATGGCAGTAAAACTGTCCTCTTCTGACACATCCTGTTAATGAGTTAATTAAAGTGAGCGAGACAACAGGGAGAGAAATGGAGGTGTGGAAGGAACAAACGTGACAAAGCAAATAGAGGGAGGTAAAGACTATTGTAGTGTTAATGAATGATGAGAGGGAAGAAGGAAGAAAAAAGAGTCCAGAAATATTGCCGTGTGTTGATGGCATCAAATGAAACTCAGCAACTTGCAGCGCAGATGAACGTAAAATATTACCAATGAAGGCTAGACGTCATGGCAACATCCCAGTTGTTGGAGACACTGATGACAATATGAAAAGAAATTTTAAAAAGTGAGTGAAGAAGATAGGTGATGAAAGCAAAATCCAGTGAATACCATAAGCGTTCTGTCAGTCATGCACTGACAAACAAAAGTCCTGTCCTCCGCCCCTGTGCTGCCACATTTATGAGACAATCCATCTATTCTTGGAAAAGAAAAGTCCTGACAGCCAGACAGGAGACACAATGGTTACAATGGCTGACCTTAACTTGTAAACAGCGTAGGGAAAGAAAAAAAAACTGGGTGGACCACATCATTAATGTCCCTTTATTTATTTATTTATTTATTTATTTACCTCATTGAGATACAGAATCTCTTTCAAAAGCAACCTGGCCAAGAGGCAGCAGAATTTTACAGTATTACGAATAACAATCAGGAGATCGAAATTCATAATACATAGATAAATCAAATGAAACATCAGCGATGAATTAAAAACATGTAACATCTGATTTAAAAACAGTGAGAAAGCCCAATGCTTTCGAGTTCCTTCATTCTAAGTTGTAAATATGACATCTAGTGCATTTTTATTGGATACTAGGTCTTCTCTTCTCCGGATGACATTTTTTTCCCTTTCCAACTTACACCAGGAGATGAGCTGTGGCGAACATCCTTGATACAATTTCAGAAACTATCAAATAAAGAAAATGAACGCTCATTAGAAGGTCTTTAAGGAAAATCCTTAAACATCGATGTTAGATAATGAGAATATACAACTTTTTCATTCAGTTATATTGTGATTGAAAGCAAGATTTAGAAATATCTGGTGGCACTTCAGGTTTTCAGACTTTACAACATAAAGAGGCAGAAACCTGACAGAATGTATTTGGCTTTACTTTGATGAGTGAAGACAACATTATGAACATAAAAAAACAACTACTGTGTTTTACACAATGTTTTACAATAATTTATGTACAACAACAACAACAACAACAACGAAGATTTCAGTCCAGATTTTCAGGTTTGTCTTGAGCGTTGTCATCTGTGTGTGTGCTGCTGCCGTCTGAACACACACTCTGCTGTGTATTCTCCTCCAAGCTCATCTTCATAGCCAGCAGCTCGTGCTCATCACATAGAGCTTCAGCTGCCTGGATGTGGAGCTTCCCGTCTGAGGCCAGGAAGCAGGTGAGGCCTTCAGGGTTCAGTCCTTCAGGCAGATCAAACTCCTGTCTGAACTCCTGGCGTCTGTAAGAGTAGGAGCATTCCTCGTCCTCCTGCTTCTTCTCGGTCTTTCCACTGATTCTCAGCTTCCTGCCCACCTGCCTGACAGACAACTCCTCTGGGGAAAAGCCTTGAGTGTTTAGGGTCAGACCAAAGTGCTCTCCCTCTTTCTCTGGCTGATAGGAGACTGATTTCATGATTTCACCGGTTCGGAAAGGCTGCATCACCTCCAGGATCTCACGCTGAAGTTTGTCCATCAGCTGCAGACTGCTGCAGAGCTCCTGTGGTTTCTCCTGCAGCAGATACTGCTGCTGGAACAGAGGCTTGACATCTGGCCACTGACTGCGTACAGGCCAGTAGGAGACCATGAATGGATTGCGGGTAGACTGGAATCCATGAGAGCAAAGCATCTTCAGAGTGTGTTTAGTATTGAGTCCTCTTGTCTTGCGAAGAAACACGTTTAAAGAGTCTGCTAACTTCGTTGTTGGTTTCTGTCCCAGCAGTGGGACTGCCCCAGCTTTTATATCTGAGTGTGAGCAGATCCAGATGCTCCAGGAACTTTCCCGACTGTTCCACGGCTCTCCACTGGGAGGGGCTATTTCTCAAGAGTGCTGACGTTTCCAGATCATTCCAGTATCCTCCTGAAATTTCTGATTAAGATGTTGGATTTAACCAGCACGTGGTTAAGGAAGTGAGACACAAGGTAGACATATTTAGTCTCCTTTTGTCTATCCATCTGTACCTCCATGTATACGGTTAGATATCAAAATCAATTTCTCAAAATTGTCTTATTTATTACAGTAATTTTGACAGCAGCTGATAGGGATAAAAAGGCATCTTTACAAAAAGACATTTAGACATGTCACAGTCAAACATGCAGTTGGACTCAAGTAGTTCTTTTCAAGTATAACTCGTGACCATGCCACAGTGAGCCAGTAAACACAACAGGACCCTGGAACTAAATGGTATTCAGCCATACTTCCTTTAATTATTTACTGCTCTGTATGACATATAAATAAAACAGGTCCATAAAATGTAACCTTGGTACCATTTGGGAAAAAGAAAAAAAAAGAAAAACAAACACTGAGGTTATATTCAGCGTATGTACACAAACATAAGTCGGTTAAAGCATTCAAAAAAGAGACATCTTATATAAATTAATTTGCAATAGTAGGTGAATATCTGCACTTTTTAAAGTAATATTTTGTGAGTCCTAAAGTTTTTACTAACAAAATCCCGATTCATAGCCCATGGTGATGATCATTAACTTGAAAATGCCGAAACAAACATTTATCAGAATCAGAATCAGAAATACTTTATCAATTCCAGAGGAAATTGTATATTTGGTTGTTTCTTAATTTGATCACTCTGAGTTATAAAAATACAAAAGAATATATAATCACCAATTATTACATTGATCAAACACATTCTTGTGCCCTCGTCCCTACAAAATGGAGGACAAGAAGGCATGGCTTCCTATGTTTTCCAAACAAAGGAATGCCACTGAACTCAATCTTCCAGCATTACTTAAACTTTCACACTTGGGTGAGAAAACCCAAACTCCAGCTTTCATTGGCTACTATATGGCCAGGACCCCTGAGGTCACCAGGCCATATATAAAGGGGAAACACCCTTCTCCCCGCTCTCTTATCTCTTGCTCTCTTCTCCTCTCCTCCATGCTCTTCTTATCTCATCAGCCCTGTAGCTCTCAGCTCTCCAGAAGCTCCTCAGTTGCTGCTGCTGCTGCTTCAACCTTCCATGAGGCCTGCACAACACAAAGTCTGCCAGTTGAGTTTAACCAGCCATGGAGCCACAGACTAACTCCAGCAGGAGAACTGAGGAAACGAGACTCCAACCACAGCCAGGACTTCCACAGTTCACTGGGCAGAGACAACCAACTCGACGTCAAATCAACTGAACATTACAACAACTGGACTTTGCATTCAACCAAACTGGAGACCTGCAAACCAGCACATCAACGGCATCTTTCTCATTCACGGGATCTGATAATGTACTGGGCCTCGTCAGCTTACCTCATCTGTATTTGACTAAACATAGTAGTTATCAGCCCTGCCAATGTGTATATTGATACAGTTCAATATTGGTTATTGTGTTTAGCCATTAGCCATTTGACTGGTCATTTCAGTGTCCTGTGACTCAGCAGTGACCCCCGCTTCCCTGCATCATGCTGGTCAGCCTCAGGCCATACCTCACACTTAATGCAGACACACACACACGCACGCACGCACGCACGCACGCGCGCGCACACACACACTGTATGTAGTACCTTTATATCTTGGTTAGATTTATGTTCGTTGTTTCACCTTCCTTTTTTATTCCATAAACTTATTTAAACTTGCTACAAAGTGAACTCTGCCAGCCACTTCTCTGCAAAGAACTGTCATTCCTTCACCTAAGCTACTGTTAATAAAGTAACTGGTTATAGTTATAAATTTATCAATCAATTTATGCCTTAACAGAATAACTTTTTGAGACTGATTTGTAACATTGTTCATCTGGTGCCCTGAAGTGGATTTAATGTAAAAAAATAAATCCTATTATTCTTTTATAGTAAATATTAACATTTCAATATTAATATTTTACTAATTTCGACCAACCAACAGCAACAATAATTAAAGCACCACATTTATGAGGCATGTGTGCAAGGCCTATGATAAACACTGCCTGACAGTGTGAGCTCAACAAATGGTGCCCCGTGCGAGGCATAGAGCTCTGAGCACAACATCTTAGATACAACAACAAAGATTTCAGTCCAGATTTTCAGGTTTGTCTTGAGCGTTGTCATCTGTGTGTGTGCTGCTGCCGTATGAACACACACTCTGTTGTGTATTCTCCTCCAAGCTCTGCTTCTTAGCCAGCAGCTCATGCTCATCACATGGAGCTTCAGCTGCCTGGATGTGGAGCTTCCCGTCTGAGGCCAGGAAGCAGGTGAGGCCTTCAGGGTTCAGTCCTTCAGGCAGATCAAACTCCTGTCTGAACTCCTGGCGTCTGTAAGAGTAGGAGCATTCCTCGTCCTCCTGCTTCTTCTCGGTCTTAGCACTGATTCTCAGCTTCCTGCCCACCTGCCTGACAGACAACTCCTCTGGGGAAAAGCCTTGAGTGTTTAGGGTCAGGCCAAAGTGCTCTCCCTCTTTCTCTGGCTGATAGGAGACATGGTCCCACTGGTTCGGAAAGGCTGCATCACCTCCAGGATCTTGTGTTGAGGTTTGTCCATCAGCTCCAGACTGCTGCAGAGCTCCTGTGGTTTCTCCTGCAGCAGATACTGCTGCTGGAACAGAGGCTTGACATCTGGCCGCAGACTGCGTACAGGCCAGTAGGAGACCATGAATGGATTGCGGGTAGACTGGAATCCATGAGTGCAAAGCATCTTCAGAGTGTGTTTAGTGTTGAGTCCTCTTGTTATGAAATGAACCACGTTTAAGAGTCTGTTAACTTCGTTGTTGGTTTCTGTCCCAGCAGTGGGACTGCCCCGGCTTTTACATCTGAGTGTGAGCAGATCCAGATGCTCCGGGAACTTTTTCCCGACTGTTCCACGGCTCTCCACTGGGAGGGGCTATTGCTCCAGAGTGCTGACGTTGCTTGCGAATATTGTTTTTCGTGTCTCCACAAATGTGGTTAGACATAACAATCATTTCCTTATATTTGTGTTTTCATAATTGTGTACTTCAGGAGTAGAGTACACAGCAGATGTATATTCCTTACTCCTGACAATAAGGTCATATTTTACTTATGTACACAACCACAACAAGGTGTATTCCTGAGGCAGACCATATTGATTTTTACCTTTTCAGTTAAGATGAAGTGAAATTCCTTGTTTTTTCTTTTATCCTTCTTCCGCCCTACAGTAATATCTAAAAATTTGACTACTTTGGAGTGAAATTAGAGAATCTTTAATTTCAAAAAAGGTAGCATGATTTTAATCAAAACATAAGTCTTATGCTTACAAGGTTACTCCACTGATTTTACACACCCCGCCGAATGCTAAACGGCCTGTCAAACCTGTATAATTTTGCAAGCATTTCCAGTGTGCTGTCAGCGTTGAGTCCTCTATGTCTGTTATTCTCTCTTTCCTCTTCTTTGTTTCTTTTTGTCCCAGTTTTAATATTCTAACCGAGGAGGCTCCAGTCACCAAGTGCTTTTCTGTCACTACCACAGTGTTCCACTGGGTGGTGTTGTTATACTGGAGTTCTGTTTGCACTGAAGAGTTCAAATTATTTTCTGCCTATTAGAGCTAGAGAGGACGTATGGAACTTTTTATTTAGCTTGTAACCTTATATAGACATTAAAAGGTTCATTACATGCCGTTGATTTTCTCATAGCATTTTTTGTCCATAGCTAAAGGCCTAAAATGTTGCATAGATCAATATCATTAATATCACACAGTACTGTCAATAGAGTGCGCTTTTACTGGAATACATTAATCAAAAGGTGTGAAGGACTTTACATAACATAACTTGGCTGAAATTACACCCTAAATTTCTTTTTCACTTTAGTCGATATATACTAGATATTTGTTTTGAAATGTACAAAACAATGCAAGTGCAGAAATGTTTATTGGAATTTATTCCAAAAATATAGCAAGTTAACCGTAATAACTGACATCCAAGTTATGTTTTCGACGTATCTTATTTTATTTCATTTCATTTGTCTTTTTTATGTTTTGCTTTTGGTAGAGATTCCTATTAGACGAGGTTGCAGTGGGAGTAAATCCCATCAGTGAGGTGCTGATTTACGATAAACTCGGTGCGGTTGCGCGAGTGCAGCTTGTCAATCAGGTCCTGGTCCCTTTTTTTATTTTTCATGAATGAATGATTTCCCTGTGATGGCGTCAGCCAATGAGCGGCGTGCACCTGCCGCCGCCTGCAGCTCCGCAGCAACAACAGGTCACTACACTTCCAGACGTGGACGCGAGAGCAGCCCGCAGCAGTCGGCTCCGCCAGGCCTGCCCACGCACACCCAGAGACCGGGACCCCGGAGAGCGAGCGGCGGGGGCTGCCGGCGTGTCCCCACCAACGACAGCGATGCAGAAAGACGGCAACAGCGTGGCTCTGGAGAGACGCGTGGATCTGGCCTCGCTCTTCTGCATGATCGGGCGTCACGGCCCCGCCGTGGCTCTGGCTGTGATAGCCGTGGTCTCGGTGCTCGTGGGTTTTATCATTTATCGGAGCGTGAGGGGGAAGCGGAGGAAGGCCGGCGAGGCTGGCAGCCGCAGCCCCGCAGCGGGGAGAGACGCGGCGGTGATCCAGCCGGAGCCGGAGCCGGAGGAAACACGCAGCTCCGCGGCGTCAACAGGTAACGTCAACGTTACAATCGTGAGACAGTAACGTCCAGGTGACGCGAGTCACATCAATATCACTGGACGTCGATCCACTGTTGGACATTTATTACAATCAGTCAGTCTGACTGGCCTGCAGAAATATGATCGCACTGTTGGAAATGAAGACCACAGATAATCTAAAGCAGCAACCTGGTGTTTATCGTTAAGAATAGAAAAGAAAGCCTGAACAATAGTTGAGCTCCCTTAGTAGCTGACAAGAGGGAAAAAGCTTCCCTGCAAAACACTGCACTAGCTTAGCTATTGAGAGGCTGTGAAACTGGATAAAAATAGCAATCAGTGGCATATTAACCCGCAACCATCCTTCAAACTACAGAATACATCACTATGCTACAGATACTGTTGGTGAAAGTTGATATGCTATTTGTAGTGGCCTATGTGGGCCTACTGTATACTATTTATATATATATTATGTAATGAGGATGAGGTCGCATTTCAGACTGAAACTCATCCGTTTTCATTATCCACGATGGAATCAATAAAATGCCACAATATCAAGTTAGATATGTGATCAAAGTGAATCATCAATGCAGATGTTTTAGCAACATTGATTTCATTCTACAACGTGTCATCATGGGTTTTATAAAATAGATTTATAGATATTGTAGTTAGTGGAAAGGAAGCTTGAAATTTAGGACACATACAACCAAAAAAAAAAATCTTCGATTTTCCTGATTGCATTACTTTTCTTCTCATGAAAGCATACAAAGGTAGTTAGAGAAGTTTAAAATAGCCCATCATAATATGTTTTCTTTGTCATTGAAAAAAAATACAATTATCCTTAATCCCATCAATTATTCATTTAAAAGTGAGCTAATCCTTTATCTCACCTACTTGAAAAAGTTCAAAGGTGAGTTCATCTTTTATCTTGCCCACTTGTATTCGTTAGAAAGTTGGTTCAAGGCTGAAAAGAAAATTTGTCGTTCAAATCCAAATCCCAAAATATTGTGAAATAAAGATTTAAAAATGTTTTTGTGCATGCTAGTGTCCAGTTCTTATAACATGAATCCTATATTGATATTGATATTTGTGAATAATGCAAGTCTGAACTTTCTTTGTCTTTTACGTCAGATGTGAGTGATGAGAGCTCATTAGATGTGCAAATGGAGGATGGTGACGTGATCCCGAGTCTCACATTCAGGCAGCGTCGTGCTGCTGCTGCTGCTGCTGCTGCCGCTGCTGCTGCTGAGAGGAAACCGCAATCTTGCTCTCCAAAGAGGGACCCCCGAGTACCAGACAACAGGCACATCGCTCCAAATAGCATGGAAGAAATGATATTTGTGCAGGAGTCTGACAAAGAAGTAGAGATGTATGCAGAGGAGGCGAATGAGGTCTTGCAAGGTCATACTTGTTCTTTGGCTGAGATGGAGTTGGAGGAAGCAGCTGGTCGCAACCACGGTGCAACAGATGACACTGAAAACGCCGGCAGCCTGAGGGAGCCTGAGCTGATTAATGATGAGGACCTGCTGGAAGGGGAGAAGGTGAGCGCTCGATTCTTCATCGTGAAAGGTCCTTAAAGAATGTTGTATGCACAGCGTATTTGTGCGAACAAACGCCACAATTCAACAGTCTTTTGGTGTCTGAAGATTGTCTGTGCTAGCAAAAAGAGGTACTTCAGGTGGCTATGAACAAGACAATAAAAGAGAAATGTCAATTCTCACCCCAAATGACCAAAAATCAACAAAATGCAGCCTCAAAGAAATTGTTTGACATTTTGGGAAGGACACATAATCTTTTTCAATAACACTGTCAATTGGGTATGACAATGCAGCTACCAGATAGTTAGTTTAGCTCTGCTGTGCTACAAAATCTGCTAACCGGCACCTCTAAAGGGTAAATAAAATGTTAAACTTTTATGAGCCAGTCTAACTGTTTTATGTTGATTTTTGTTTTTATGCTAAGCTAAGCAGAAACTGGCTGTAGCTTCATATTTAGTTGAATACTATATAGTGGATCTTATTTCTTATTTCTTCTCCTAATGACAGAAAAATTCAAATTATTAGGAGAAGTCTGACTTGAAATGATGAAACTGATCAATTCAATAAAGTATAATTGAATTGAATGATCAATTCAATAAAGTATAATTGAATTGAATTGATCAGTTTCATCATTTCAAGTCAAACTTCTCCTGATCAATTCAATTCTACTTTTTTTCTGTCTGTTTACTGATATGCTATTTTCCGCCTTAAACTTTCTCCTGAATGTATGTCAATTCTTAAATACTGTTGGAAAAAAACTGGTACTATGGTTATTAATTTTCCATATGTCACATTTCTAGGTGTTAAATGTAGAATACATGGTAGAAGATGATGTGACCGCAGACAAGGACATTTCTGACAAGAAGACCAGAGAAGAGGATGAAAACCTCCGGTGTGTTTCAAGCAATACACTGAGCTTTGAAGAAACCCTCTGCATGGCTGAGTTTGATGATAAAACCCCTCTGGAGACGAACACAGTCGAATTAGAAGATAACTTGGAAGATCCTGTCATTCTTATTGAAGATGTACCTGTCACTTACAAACATTATGGCCAAGAGAAGGAGTTAGAGGAAGTGAATCACCACCAAGATACTAGATACTCCAGAGACGGCCATGTCTCACCAGATGAAGAGAAGAAATATGAGGTTGAGGAGGAAAAAGAAGATACTTTTGATTACTTGACTGTAAAAGATATGGAGATCTCAACCACCACATTTGACCAAGAAATAGATGTGCCACTTTCAAAGCAGAAACAGTGTGATCACGCGACGGCAGTGGAAGAAGATGAAGACAAAGACCGCTTGACTGATGGGGCAGATTTTGATGTTCGATTGCCGCAGTTTGATAAGCAAGAGCTGCAGATTGAACGAGAAGAAGACCATGGTCTTACAAGCAATCAAGAGGTTGGTGTCCTTCCTGACTGGTCTGATCAAGTGGATCATGATGACACTGATGGAGACGAACGTGCGAGTTCATGCATGCTTCCCAGCCCTGTTGCGCCCAGTTTGAGTGGGCTTGTAGAGGCTGATGATCACGATGATGGTGTTTTAGGTGTCACCAGTGGCACAACAGCTCAAGTATCTGACATTGCAGATTTTCTGGACATGTCATTTGTAGGTCAGCAAACACAGAAAGATGGAAAAGTGGCTCGAAATGCGGATGAAGACGCAGATTCTGCAAATCCCGGCCTGCAATTGCAATCACATGAAATGGCAAATTCTGC
>CAAKHG010010941.1:1148-18542 GCA_901007715.1 Dactylopterus volitans | reverse complement strand
CATGTCATTTACATGATGTCGTAGATATGTGTGTGTGGTGTGTGTGTGTGTGTGTGTGTGTGTGTGTGGGTGGGTGGGTGTGCGTGCGTGCGTGCGTGTGTGTGAGTGTGAGTCCATCTGACAAATGAGGATATACCTGAGCTCATTTTTTCACAAATTGTATTCTCCCCCATTCATTTCTAATGACTGGTCATTTTTGACCGGGAAAACACAGAGTGTTGAACATAAAATAAAACACACAAAATTGTATGCAAATTATTACAAATTATATTGTGTTTTGAAATCCTCTTCGTGGAAGTGTTACCTAAGTGACAAACTGCACAAAGGAATTTGAATATCAATTAAAGCTTATTTGCATCGTTTTTCAGCTGCATTAACACAGTGAAGGTTCCATTTTTAACAAGATTGATTCATAGCCAGGTGACTGACTTAGATAGAGGGAATTATCACGTCCTGAGCATTAATTAAATTAGTTTATTACATTAATCCTAAATCGAGATTACTGGAAGGGTTAGTGAATTATTTTCAGATTTAGAGCGTCAAAGTTCTATGCTATAATGAAATACAACGATAACTGGAAAAGCACTCTGAGAGCAGACTGGACCTCTGACCGTTAAAACGGCTGATCTGCGGCAGAATTGAGGTCTGTGTCCTTTGCCAGGCGACGCTTGCACATATGGCTAAGAAATGCAGGCGTACTGTGATCGGAAAAGAAATAGATTGAATTAAGAGCCGTCTGACATCAAGATAAAGCAAGAGCGGGTCATCACACACTGTGAATCTGTGTGGCCATGCAGCCTGGCCATGAGTGCAGCGACTCAGCTGCCCTGAACATCTGATGGTGAAGTCAGTTTCCTCGATTGAAGTTTAAACACATCAATTTAACTTTAGGTTGCATTTGTAAATGGAGGTAATGTTTGCTAAGGGCGATAAAACAATAAGATCATATCCACTAATCATTAGCCAAATATAGAGTTGGTGGCGTTAAGTTGCAACGGAAACTGACAGTGGGAACAGATCATTTTTATTTAATTAGGAAAGCAGTTTTGGCAAATACATTTACTGTCACATATGGACTGGAAAATATACATACATACACGAAAATATAAATACATATACATATTTCTGTCCCCATCCACTGTAATTCATTCTGGCTTGGTGGAGTACTAACACTGGTGGAGATAGGAACTCTGGGCTTCTTTAAACTGAGAGCACGAGCAGAGTATCATCTACTGCAGTGAATACAGTGATTATTGATCAGTAACGCTTGCATTTTTTTTTTTTTTGCTTTAAGGGTCATCCACCCCAAGAACTTTAACCTCCCCACTTTATTAGCTAGTAAGGTGCACCTAATAAAAGATCTTCTTTTGCTGTAGCCCATCTGCCTCAAGGTTGGTTGCTGTGTGTTCGGAGACGTTCTCATGCATACTTTGGTTGTAACAAGTGTTGCCTTCAGCTCAATGTACTCTGGTCAGTCTCCTTTGACCTCTTGCATCAACAAGACATTCTCTCCCAGAGAACTGCTGCTCACTAGATATGTTCTCTATTTTGGACCATCCTCTGTAAACCCCAGAGATGGTTGCGCCTGATAATCCCAGTACATCAACAATTGCTAAAATACTTCCACAACCTAAATCACTTTTTTTCCCCATTCTGATGCTCAGTTTGATTTTCAAAACCTTTTGCCTATGTATACATGCCACTGGGTTGTATTGGGCAGATGAGATATTCGCGTGAACAAGCTTGCACCTAATAAAGTGGCCGGTGAGTGTTTAATCATCTCATCTCATCGTCTTCCGCTTATTCCGGTTACGGGTCGCGGTCGTGCTGGAGCTGATCCCAGCTGACAACGGGCGACCGGCAGGGTACACCCAGGACGAGTCGCCAGCTCATCGCAGGGCCACATGAAGGACAGACAACCAGTGGGAGAGCAAGCGAACTCCACATAGAAAGATCGAACTTGCGACCTTCTTGCTATGAGGAAACAGTGCTAACCACCGCACCGCCGTGTCACCCTGTTTAATCATAACTACAAGAATAATGATGTGAGCATCCACATTGATGACACTATATGTGTTCAGTCTGTCTCAATGACTGAAATTCACATTTGTCTCACAAAACAATATATTTTTTCTTTTCATTTTAAAAATTTTCAGGTGCCATCAAACTCTAATCATTTTCAACTGCAAATAGTTGTCATTCCAAAATTTGCACTTAGATTGTTCGACACAGTAAAGATTTGAAACATGAATGGAGTATGTAACTTCAAATGTACATGAAAAAAAATATTTCTATGAAAAAAGGCACAAAGGGAGGGTGATGAAACTATTAGGTGCAAAGGTGCCATAAATGAGTGGCTCACAAATAGACATTGTGGAAGTTCAACATGCTCTGCGAAGGACCTTGTGATCCGAGCCAAGTTCACAGACCCTCCAGTTATGAGGTGTCACTGTGAAACCACAGCCCATGACCAAGAGCGGCCATTGTTTAGCAATAAGTGCCACTATTTACGTGTTATCATCAAATCGACTGTGCAGTCATCACAAGATGCTCATAAAGAGCAGAATGACAAAAAGCAGGACTAGAAGGGAAGAGTTAGATACAACAGGATATTTATAACAAAAACCAAAAAAAAAAGTAGTTAATGGGTAGTGTAGGGTGTGGGGTTGAGGGCAATAAATCTGGGAATGTTTTGCTGAGAAAATATTTTACAAGAGCCAAATTCGGTATCCCAAACAAACAAACCAATCCAACCACAACTGCTTCTGCCTACTGTCTTTAACTTGCAGCAAAGAGTGGAAACCAGGTCATGTCATCTTACATCAACTAGAGAAGTCTTCCTCCTCAAAGCACTTACTTTAGAACCTCCCAAGAGTGGCAGAAGGCAAGCCATTAAAAGCCTGTTGAAACCCTACTGATACTGTCAGACTGGGATAAGAGATGTGGGGAGAAGTGAGGTTCCCCCCATAGGCTGCCACGCTCTTGCAGCTCTCACTGCTTCTGAACATAGTTTGTGATAAAGAAGTGGACCGAGCAACTGTGATATCAACCACGTCTGTGCGGGTTCATGTTTTTTTTTGTTTTGTTTTGTTTTGTTACGGAGCAGTTCAATGAGCAGTCTCTGTTTCAGACAAGGTTCAATTCCTTTGAATTCTGAGCCTGGGGAATGCTCGAGAGAAATGCAGCTAAATGAGGTGCTTCTCAGTTGAGAGGACAGACAGGTTTAGGGGGGAGATAGAAAGGAAGGAAGAAAAGAAGGGGGACTGGACCGCACAGATTAATGCTCAGCCTTTAATAGTGCAAGTAGACAGTTCATTATTTTGATTTGGATAAAGATGTCTGTGCTATCTGTAGAAAACAGACGCCACAACAACTAGAAAACGTGATGTCCGAAGATCGCAATCTTCCTTTTGGCTGGCTGCAGTATAGGTCATAAAAAAAACAAAATAGCAGCACAGTTGTCCTAGGTATTTTGTGGTCAGTTTTGTATATAATGTGGTTTAAATTTGATTTTTGATTCATTTAATTTCAATTTGAAACTATATACAGTATATGTACTGTATTGCGCATAGACTTTATTGAAATGAACAAGTAAAAAACTGTTAGGTCATTTATTGGATAGATTTCTGTTTGCATCCACTGGAGTTGCCCCCTGCTGACCATTTTTCAAACCTACATGCTTTGTCCATCTATCATACAGTTTGGCCTACAGTTGAAGCATGAATGTGCCATGTTAACCATGCAAGTTGTGGAAACAGTATATCATGTTTCTATTGTCATGACAGATCTGCTCCATGTGGGTACGCTCTGATAACGTATGGATCTCATCTAAATTCAGCCCAGTTATAAACCAGACTCTTCCAATTCACAAAAAAAAAGAAACGAAAAAAAAAAAGCTCAAGTTTTCCAAAGCCAAGCAGGTCAAAATCCATTTGTGTCCATTTGTACAGGGGTTTGGTTACATTCAGCCATCTCGCCATTGACTGCATGCAGGAAAAGAGGGGTTGAGCATGGATGAAGTGTAAGGAATGGGGTGTCAGAACCGAGCGTATATTTACGCTGAGCTTGCTGTGAAGATGTTTATTTGTTGCAAACAGGAGGGGAGTAGAGGGAGAGGTAGTGGACTCAGTGATGCTCCACTGGCTGATGCACAGTGACAGACTGTCTGCAGTAAGAGTGGAAAGTTGCATGTAAGGCAGGTCAGCAGATGCTGTGCTGACAGTTGATAAAATATTTAAGTTGAGACACTATCATCACATCTTAATCCTTAGAAATAAAGGAAATGCCAATAAATAAATAAATAAATAAATACACCTTGCTCTGGGAGTTTTGACAAAATGACATCAGCTGGAGTATGCTTGGTTGTCATGGCACTATAAATGTCAACTTTATTTAAAAAACATTCCAGGTGACTTCAAAGTTAAGCTTGGTTTCATTCTTGACCACTATCTCCACTGTCTAAAGCTTGTTGAAAAAACATTACACATTTTTGTTTATGACCCTGAAATGATGCAGTACTTTCCTGAACAAAATTACCAAGGGAATGAGGTCGGTTTCCATGGCACAACTCTTTAATCTACTTACATTAGTGCCATCTACTGGTTCAAGACTCAATTGCCAGAGTGACCAACAACCTGAGATCTGGAGTAGCTGAAGTTGACACACAAAGTTTTACTGTCAAAACTGGTTGCCAAGTGACCTTGCTAAATAGAAACATGCTCAAGTCTTATGTCATGATACCGGTCTCCCACAATGGGTTAGATAATGTTTTACAAACTTAACAGGTGCAACAGTTCCAATTTGAAAATTAAATTTTATTACAACACAGACTCTATATTCAGTCACTTTCAAAGCATGTAACTTATACAGTGAGTCCTGAGAAGTGGCTGAAGTGGATATGAAACCAGACCAAAGTATTGTAATTGTCAAAACACACCACATGCCCATTAACATCCATTACCTCTGGAAACTTCACAACATAAGGAGTAGATCTGAGCATGCCTGACTCCTGAAAACCCCAAATATTTTGCATAATAATGTATTGTACAATCTTCTATTGCATATCTGTACTGTACAAAATCAACAAGCTGCTCTGTAATGTAAACGGGAAACCTTAACGTAAATGGATTAGGATTTGTACCCAACAGTGTCAATGGAAACATGACTCCTGGTGTAGAGCTGATGGAGCACGATGAATGGTTGAGGCTGGACCACAACTTGCAACCAGTTGCCGAGAGATTATTAGATGTTTGGGTCCCAAAAGGAGCATCCTCATTTGTGCTAAGGCAACCATCACAGTCTTGTGGAGAAAAGGGAAAAAAAAATAAAATAAACTAACCTAACCAACCAAAACAGTAACTGAGCTGCCACATTAACACAACTTAAAACCATAAATCAGGCAATGATTATATAAAAAAAAAAAAGTACCATGATTGCTTTATGGAAGGATTAAGCAAACCACTCACATAGATACACCATCGGAACAAATAGGAAGACAATGACATTTTTAGTGCCTCAGAAACACTTTAAATGCACTTGATGTGTACAAACAAAAACCAAGAGCGACACCACCGTCCAATATGGCACAGGCATTAATATTGACTTTTACATCAGCACCAAATACAGCCAATAATCTGTGCTTCTGCATTTAAACGTGTTAGGCTCAAGGTTTGAGGAAATTAACATTAACATTAATCTAAATGGCAGAATGACAAACTGAAATGCTTAGAATGGATCAACATGACTGTGCAGTAAAGAAAAGTTGAATGAGGCATTAAAGGGTCTGTTCACTCAAATCACATATATCAATGTATCTGAACAGATGCCATATATGTATGATTTGGTGGAAATAAATCTTTAACACATCTGGGCAATGGTACAGCTGCACATCTCATCTAAGAGCTGGAACTATTGACTGCAATGTCGGGCATGTTAAAGGATCCAGTGAGTCAATCTAAACAGGAAAACTGCATGTGTCATAATTCCAAATTAACTGGTTACATGATGCGATATCACATTTTTTTTGCCTTTAAAATATATCTTTTAGATATATTGTACACAAGTATGAAAATAGACTGTGTGGGTTGAACAAATCTAAAACTTCCACAAATACTAAAATTGAACAGTGGGTGTGGGGGCAAGGCAAGGAATAAAATGTCAAAACACAATTAAAATCTCAAACTTCTTATATATATTTACAAAAACATATATACAAAAAGTATACATCTAGGAATAATACACTGAGTCGACACGATTCGCAGATTGTCCCTCTAGTCTCAGGGTTCAACACACACACAAGGCAGCTTTGTGGTGCTGTGGTAACACTTTGCGTTCCTCAGAAGAGCTTCTTTCTCTCTTGTGAGAACAAGTTTGACGGGATTGTTCGCTTTGTTCTTTGTCATGAGGCATCTTGTGGGCCAAACTTTTGGTGGGTGACCGGCCAGGCCGACCACGAGGAGCTCGAATTTCAGGGGAGATGTGTGACGAGCACCCCGGCCTTTTCATCGGAGAAGCAAAGCTAGCAGAGTCCAGTTGGACCGTTGAAGCTTGCTTTTGGGGAACATTCAGAGAGCCATCAAAGGGGGGCAGCGTGGCCCTCTCAGAGTCAACGTCAAGTACAAGCTGAGCGGTGGCACAGAAATCTGCTTCATACAGCCCGAATGCTTGCTCCAGAGTAGTGGAACTGCTTTTAAAAGGAGAGGGAGCATTCTCTGCATCACTCTGCTGGAATGAGGCAAATGAAAACATTTAAAAATGCATTTTTCATTATCTTAATAACCCGGTTTCTCATAAACACTCCATTATAGAAATCATTACTGATTTAAATTGATCCTATTGATTACATCATAACAAAAGAAAAAAAAAAACAAGACAAAACTTGCAGTTAATTTATCTGAAATTAACGAGACATACAGATGAGAGCCGTTACAAATGGACAAAGACTCAAAATATGAACAAACAATAGGTTAAAACAGCACCGGATCAAAATATGTTCAAATGGATCTACATTGAGCTCTGGAGGTCGGAATGTTTCTTTAGATAGTATCAGACCAGCACTTCTAAGAATGTTGTCAGGTATGCATGCACTTTTACAGAGTTCCATCTCATACGAAAAAACGGTTGGTGCCATCTGTGCATTAAATTCCTGACATCACCGTGTACCGATGGTGCCACTGTTTCCTCGTTGGCATACTAACACTTGGTGTGATAAACATATTGAAAAACCCTTGCATGTGGTGCATATGGTCTGGCCATTTGAGTTCGGATCAGCCAGCTATATCACTCTTCACCTCTCCTCTGGCACACATGATGTCACCTTGCCTTTTGCTTTTGCATTATGAGGTATGAGGCAGGTTCAGAGTGGTTGTAACCATCTTTAACCAACAAGACTGGTTGGGCAGCACATTTAAAGACATGGGTCATTTACAGCTCTTATAAATAAATATATATTAGAGTCATAAAATGTAATATCGGTACAAGTGTGGCTTACCAATGTTCCAACAGAAAAAAAAGCAGGCAACTGTAAGGAAATTTGATATTTCTACTTAATCCAAATTGCTACATTTTTGCCAGCAGGGTATGCGCTCCCGACGAACCCGGCTCCGCAGCTAACGGACAATTTAGTTCAGCTGCTGATAGACTTTTTTGAGCAGTCACCTCACTACCACTCCAGGCATGTCCATCCCTCATGTTCTTCTCCATATATCTCATCTTCTTCATAAAACATGCCATCCTCATGCTCCGCCTGTTGGCCCCGAAAAACAAAGAGTGATACGGTGAACCGCTGGTCCGCTGATGGAAACCGCTGGCATGACCTTTAGTCTATTGGTGTCTATGAACCTTCACGTTCTAACTGGTGAAAGTTAAATACAAAAATGGTAAAAATAATGAAAAAGCAGACTGGAATATATAAAAGACCATATGGTGAATAACAGACAAACAAATGAAATTTTCTGTATACTATTCCACAGCGAGCGGTCCTGAGGTTCATGCTGCAGCCGTGACAAGCTCTGCATGTGGAAAATATGTGACTGTGGTTGATCCTAAAGACAAAATTCCAACATCATGACAAAGCAATGAAATGACACTGACCTTAGGAACCTCACATGTGTTATAAGGAGTTCCTGGGTAGGGAACGTGGTCGATTCCTGTCGCCATGTCAATGACGATTTCATCTCGATGCATAGGGATGGGCGGGCCTTCGCGCTCCTGCAGGGCCAGCACGATAACCGTTGTGTTGTCCGCGCGCAGCATGCGCTCTTTCCAAAACAGCAGCGCGGTGCAGCCAAGCCGACGCGCGCAAGACATTCCCTTTGGTCCCTGAGAGGCAAAAAGAGCAGCAAAAGGAGGATAAAATTCACGTTTTCGTAAATGATGAGTAATCGTGAAAGACTTCTTTGATAGCTTGTTCTGTATTAGTGGTGCAGTCACGCACCACCATTTTGTCATGGCTATAACACATGTTGACGGCATTCTTCGGCGGCATCATATTCCATAGACCGTCACTGCCAAGGATGATGTAGCGATGCCGCTTGGGGTCAAGGGTCATTACAGTGGTATCAGGCTCTGGAGAAACCACAAACTCCCCACTGTAGAAATCGTAGCTCCAGAGATCACCTTTTAAAAGATGAGAAGATGTTAACACACACACACTTGGCGGTGCATATGAACAAACACTCATTACCGACATATAGTGCACATGTATGGACACCAAACCCAGAGAAAGCGTGACATCTTTACCAAGAGATCGGGCCACTGCCAAGAAGGGGATCTGGTCAATGACTGTACTCCTCCTCACAGGCCCGTTATGCGTCAGTCTGGGCCTCTTCCACACGACACGGTTCACCCCAGATTTCTTCATTACGCTGTAGTTATAGTAACACCATTTGAAACCACACAGTAACAACAAGATCTTTTTGTTTATGAAAGAAACCAACTGTTTTTCCAACAACGGTTGCCAGAGAATTGCCAGACTCATGCTTCATCAGGGAGTTTTGGGGGGGAAAACTGACTTTTGCTTTCTTTACGAGGCAAATCAGGTGCAGGATGTCTGTCTCTTCAAGCTTACTGCATATTCAATTACACTTTCCGAGAGGGAAATCACTGTATGTCCTTATGCATACTGTCAAAAATTTTCTCATTGACTGTGTCTACATAGGCAAAATGTTCCAGCTTTGTCGTTATTCTGAAAAAGACAATATTCCTAAAAAAAACAAAAAACTAACTCATCCAGGTTTTCCAACAGTGATGTTTTTTTCCCCTAAATTAGGAACATTCTTTCAGCCACATCTTCAAAGGGTAGGCGCTGTGATATTTTTACATTACCAAAAACCTCTTGAAACACAAGTCTTTCATAATGTTTAAAAGCAGGTGTTTCTCCTTCCACACTGGGATGTGAGCTGTGGGTTTTCTTTTGTGCATACATCTCCTCAAACCTTCAACCATCAAAGCACAGTTGGTTAGTGTACAATGCAAATGAACGACTGACCGCAAACGGGCAAGAAACCGCGTGGCACAAACAATTGTGAAAAACCCAAATTGAGACACATGGTCTGAATGCAAGTATGCATGTTCAAAGAATGCTCTTAGAAGCAGAATAATTTTTGCCCTTTTCCCTCATGTCTCACAAAATGATAAATTTTGAACAAGGCCCCATTCAGAAATACAAAGAGAATATGCTGTTTACATGTGTAATAGTAGACTATCTGTGCATGTAAGTGCAGCGAATGTTTTATTGTATTGTCCCGATTCATCTCCCTGCCTTGAAACGTAGCAGTGATGGAGATCATAGCAGCGCTGGAGACAATCAAGCGCCTAAATGTGGTAGCTCTTTCACTGGAGGCACGTTGGCCTCCTTATTCTCCTGAGAGCTGACAATGGATCTCATCCATTTGCAGTTCACAATTTTTCCTCAAAGTCATTTTTCTCCGAGTAATACATCCCACTTTCTAGTGCCACACGAGAAATGGTTGACTGTTGGAAGCTGTATGCTGATAAAAAGACAACAGAGGAACAACATACAGTGCCATGCAAATGTTGAGGTCGTGTTTTAGTGTCGAGATAGGGAAATTAAATGGATAACAAATAGCAAACATAACAGTATTTCTACAAGATTCAGGCGATACTGGGAACTGAAATTCTTACAATCTGTCTAATATTAATGATTTCAGGGGCAACACTTTCTGCTCAATTTAGTTCAGGTTATTCAAGTGGCTGCCAAATCCCTTGATGATTATAGTTAGAAAGTAGTGCAATCCTAGTTGCTTTCTATTAAACTCAAGCTTGTTTCAATTCTCGTAGGTTAACATCCGTTGAATTGTATGCATGCAAAGCCCGAGCTTTTACATCAGCTGGAACTTGAACTTGAACCTTTTAAGAGCAAAATCCAAATGCTTGCAAGTTACCTAAAATAAAACATATCGATCTTCTCAAAGCCTTTATCACGACATGTATTTGTTACAGAATTCCTCTAAACCCACAAGAATTGGTCATTTGGTTCATTTTAACAGCTGTTGATAGCAATTTTGACTGCATGTTTTTATTGTCATCAATTAATGCTTTTGACAGCAGGAGATAAGATACATGATTTTTCATATATATGAGTGACTGTGTAGATCGATGTTGCACTGTGTTTTCTCCAGTCAAGGCAACCTTTAAAATTGTTTAAACACCTCATGTTTTTAAAAAATGTATGCCTTTATGTATGTTCTATTAGCTTTGTCACTAGGTTCTTCCATTAACATTCATGTTATCATGTCAGTGATGTTTGATTATTTTTGATCGTACAACCAACAAGAGAGGCCGATGAAATGAAACACCATTTTACCTTTTTAAAGGGCTTATCGTATTTGGGCTGGCATTTATATAGCGCTTTTTTACCTTGATGGTATTCAAAGAGCTTTACATGACCATGGCCTCATTCACCTATTCACACAACTTTATACACTGATGGAGGCTGATGTGCAAGGTGCCAACCTGCCCACCACGAGCAATTAGGGGTTCAGTATCCTGCTCAAGGACACTTAGACACAGTCTCTGCCGGAGCTGAGGATCGAAGCAGTAACCTTCCAATTCCTTGACGGCCACTCTGCCAACTGAGCCATACCGCCCCATGTGACAATTAAAAGATACTGCAAAACTTGAAAAAAACAATTGATAAAATAAAAAAGCTCTTCTCCTTCAAACTTTGAAAATGTGCTAACTCGAGTGCAAGAAAACATCCGCCCTCTGTATGTCGCATTCTTTCGCCATTTGACACAACCTTCACCCTTGTGATAGAAGCCAGTCTCACAAAATGAAAAGGTGCCCTTCCTACAAACTCACCTGCCTCCCAGTCGCTCAATCCTTTCCTTTTCTTTCGGTAGTTCCGGTTTATGGTCTTGTGTGACTTCAAGCGCCTGGAGTGTGATATCCGAGTCATTTTCTTTTACTCCAACCACGACTGCTGAATCGCCTACATGGGCAACATACATGTGAACGCCACGGATCACAATCACACTGGCGGTTGTGCCTGATGTACTGGGCAGGCCAGTAATAGTCTTTGGCCACTCGGCTGCAAGACAAGGAAAAATGAAGATTGAGAGTAATTAATGTCACTCATTGGACAAATACAGTAGAATTTTGCAATAGAAATCCTGCTGGTTTTATTGGTTATAACAATTGCAGAATGTCGAACTGTACCTATTTATCATACATTGAATATAGTGAACCTCTTTCCTTATCATTAAGTAAATCATAAGATATGCTTTACCTGGTCCTTTAACAAAATAATAAAATTACGATGGCTGCAGAGCATTTGGCTACAGCGGCCCTTACTGCTGAAATGGCCTTCTAGTGCATGTTAAAGCAAGTTCTATAGATATCTTTAAATCAAGACTGAAAACCAACCTCTAAACACTGTATTACTGCCAGCTATAAAAACTGGAGGCCATCACGTTTTCATTTTTTTTAAATGCAAACATTCAGAATTGATTGATTTAGTAGGCATGCAAACAAATATATAAAACTGCACTATGCAACTTTGAACCTGCTTAACTGAATTCTTGCAGCAATCGAACAGCCATTGGATTTAAGAGCAGCCACAAGCAAATGTTTGGATCTGGATCTGAACACCGCACATTCCTGTCTTATTACAGCGTTGACAAGAGTGTGATCAAAATAGAGCACTTGCTGGCCAAATGCACAGGCGTACACTTCAAAAAACCATCGGGTAATGACCCAGATAAAGCAATGTGAAGAAAACAACCTGATGACCAGCTTGACGGAGTCCGACTTATTTCAGCTATAAACATGAGACGTTTGAATGGGCTTGCATTTATTTAGCTCTTTTCGACCATAACAGTGCTCAAGGCACTTTAAACGGTAGTGGCCTCATTCACCCATTTACACTTCCATTCTCACACACAGCTGCAAGCTGTCAACCTGCTCATCAGGAGCAATAAGGGATTCAGTATCTTGCTCAAGGACAGCTGGACTCCCAGAGGTGGGGATCAAACCTGTAACCCAAACGACCCACAAACTGATCCATGTCACCCCATCGGTTCGGTTTGAGAGAGCGGATTTGTCATCAAAGGGTAATTTGTGGTCATTTGTATTTTGTTTACCTTGAGTGCTCAAAAGAAAACATTGTGTAAATTCCCTATCATGCCCTGTGTATCCAGGCATGTGCATCCTTACAAGTATGAGACAAATAATGCTGGCACCCAGTAGTGCAAAAACATCTTAGTGTCCGGTCAGAAACTTCACGGGATACCTTTAACCAGACTGACAAAGATTTTTTTTTTCTCCCTAAATCCCTAATAGTTCATTACTCACTACTGGCAATCTGAAAAAGCTGAAGTATGGTTCAGGTTGTAAGACCTTCCCAAATAAAGCTTTTTAGGGCCTGCTTTTCTGAAACTCATTTATGAACGAGTGTGAATGTGATGCAGGGGTACTGCAAAAAAAAACAACCCCTACTGTAATTCGACAATAATTTATATTGAAAAGGTAATGAATTCCATTTCTGTCTGCAATTCAGACAGAATAATTAAACACATACTTTCAATCTGTTGACACTGATTATAAACCATCATGTGCCGTCAAACCTGCCGCGAAGAATGAAAACAAGAGGCAAAAAAACGCAACCAAAAACACACACACTTGAACCCCACGTTTATCCCATCTAGCATATTTTCATAGACAGTTATCCGTGTTTTCTTAAGGCGTGTCAGAGTTGTGTAGTTTTTCTGGACTGAATCCACGGATGTGCACTTCAATGAAAACATCGACTGTAACATTGTGAGCGGCATGTCGACGCTAAAGGAAAAGCCAGGTCGTGCGTTACGATGCTTTACCTATAAGGAAGGTGGGCATAAGCTGCCTTATATGACAGTTTGCGACGTTGCGGCAAACACCCCGAGCGATAAATATTTGTGTACACATGCTGCTTGTACGTAAAGAGTGAACGGCAGCGTCCCTCTGGTGACTTACGTAGCTGTTTCCACATTGCATGGTGACAGGCGATGAAGCCTTTGCGGAGAGCGGCGCAGACCTCGCTGTGGTCCTTCGACCAGAACCCGCGCTGCCTTTTCAACAAATCCCACAGATTCTCTCTCGCGAAATGCGCCGCTTCCCGGCCCCCGTGGCCGTCGAAGACTGCGAAAAACGCCACGGATTTGCGAGTGTTTACAACGTGCCCTGCGACTTTTTCGTCCTCCTCCTCCGCCGCCTCCTTCTCCGCCGCCGCCGCCGGTGCACTGTTGTTGCCGCTGTCCTCATTCGATAGACTCTCTACCCACATCGCAGAAACCGGGGCACATTCCGCACCGCCGCTCTCAGTCCGCGCGGGGGTCTCGCTCTCCGCCCGCTCCTGTCCTCCATGTCTTTGCGACTTTGGATAATCTTCCACGGGCGACGTCGTCGGCTCGTACTCGATTCTTATCTCGACAACATCCTCCATGTATTTCCTCCCTCCTTGCTCTGAAAACGCACTCATACGGAATATTACTGCGTCGTCCATGACTTCGAACGCCCCAACACTATCTATCTAAGCGACGAAAGGACACATGCAGCGGCTAACTGTAGCTTGCGAGCTAAATTTTTTTGAACCGATTTTGCCGCGACTGTATGGCCGAAGGGTTCCTTCCTTTTTGTTTATCTTCTCCGACACGTCCCGCTGAACGTGATGACGTAGTATTTTTCCTCCTATCATCTACGTTACGGCGCATGTCACGCCGTGCTCGCTTTACTGGCGCTGGGAAACGTTTAAAGTACATGCTGTGGTCACATTGCGGACTACCAAAAAAAAAAAAAGAAGAAGAAGAAAAAAAAATCGGTAGTTAGTTCTGAGCGTGATTCGTTTCACGGCTCATTTGGAGTTGCCGTGGCGAGCTCAGCTTCTTGTCTCATTGTTTTTTGTTTGTTGTAACACGAAGAAAAATCGCACAGCACTTAAAAATAGCAAAGGAGCAGGATGTGTGTGAATGTACCCAAACGTCGACACCGCTTCACACCTGGAATATATAGAAACCAGAGAGCTTTGATGGGAGGACTCTTATGACATCATCATGCAGGTTAGCAAAACATGGTTGGATGCCACCGAAAGAAAGAAAAAAAGTTGGCATTAGCTGCACAAAGAAATGTCCATTCATTTCAATAGGGCACCTTTTTCTTTTTCTCTCTTTTTTTTTTTTTATAGAAAAAGCTTAACATCTTAAAAAGTTTGCAAGTCATTAGAAAGTTTGAGCGGAAGTATAAATGAACTTCAGACTTGAACAATTTGATAGTTGAATGGTTTCTGTAGCTTAATGTGCATATGTAGTTAGCGAGCAAAAAAAAAGAAGAAGAAATGCATTAAAAAATAAAGTTATGATGATAGTAAACACTTGAATACATACAGTGGGAATGTTCTCAGCACTCATACTTAATGCACAGTTTTCTCTCCAGTGTTTAAGAATAGTACCCAAAGTCAGCTTACAATATTACTGTTGATGGGAGCCATGGGTCAGACCAGTATTAAAGCTAGCATGCACTGGATATTGGGAAAATGGTTATTAATGCATAACTCTAATGGTAAATTAACGCAAGATAATCTGTATATGAGATGTAATCTAAACACTCAGATGTACTGTAATTGTAAAGGAAAATGATTCATAAAGATTCTTATTTGGCAAAAACGTGAAATCAAGCTGCAGAGATTTTGTGTCGGGTAACAAAAAAAACAAAAAAACAGCAGTGAAATGAAAGTAGACTTAGCTGTGTAATTTCTTATGGTCAGAATCACCTTTATTGTCATTGAATGCATACAACCAGATTTGAGGTGCTTCTCCTTGATGCCTATTAAAGTACATACAACAAGTACAATGAAATAAGAATGATACAATGTAAGGTAAATAGTACAAAAAAAAAAAGGTAAAATAGTTTAAAGTGAGGTAGAACAGTACAATGAGAATATTGCAATGTAAATAAGAACAGCAGAATATGTCAGTGTTTACACACAGGTCAAGACGTGATTCAGGTTTTATATTTTGCCTATGAAGACCTGACTTGAACATTCTCTAATTAAGGACAAAATACCTGACCACACCTGCTCATCATACACTTAAACATAAAACATTTTTAAACATGTAAACATTTTTAATAACAGTCTTGCTCTTCCTACCATTGCCAGTTACATTTCAAGCTAATCTTTCATAGAAAAAGATGTTGTATTATATCCTTTTCACAGCAGTGAACTTGACATGAAAGGGAAGCACAGGTGTTTTCAATGACATTAATGAAGGTCCAGTTCTATAAGGGCAGTGGTAGTTTAGACGACTCCCTGCTCCAACACATCAGCAGACTTCTATAGAGCTCAGTGATAAGGTGATCACTTGAATCAGGTGTGCTTGATCAGGGAGACGGCTAAACCATGGGAGGAGGCGGGGGCGTGAGGACCAAGGCTACAAGCTACAGAGACTTAATGTGTTTTGTAACAAAACCTGTGATTCTATTTTATTCCATGTCAGAAAGGCTGCTATGAGACAGGCATTGCTACTGGCATTGAAATGACTTTTTTTTTAATGACGCTTATAAAGGTCATTCATCATTTAGCTTCATTACGCATAATGTAACACTTGCTGTGCAGCTCTCTATCAAGGCTTCCAGGATTTACCGCTGAGCTTATTGTATGTGTGTCTACTACACCTAGTACCAAAGGAAAGGCTCTGCGGGAAATCACAAACACACAATATGACAACTGCCGATGAATTGTATCTAAAAGTGAAAAATAGATGCCTTTTTTTTCCATAGTTTGCAGGATTAAACAAATACACAATTTTAATAATTTGGGTGCTACCGCTCACAGTTGTTGTCCTTGCGTCACCAATTTATTGAGTAATTCCACAGTGTTGCCACATGGAGGCAGTATTAATCCAGTGAAATAAATTACTTTTAATTTTACCATCATTTTTCATATAAATTAACGTATCATGCAAGAATTTTCCAAAACAGCAAGGCAGCACATTATTTTAGCAAGAAAAATATCTTCAAAGGGTTTTTACATGTTCTCTTATGAAATTAATGATTATTATATGCGTTTGTCACAGGAAAACAACTTTCACTGTAATTATCATATCACACACAATGATTCATGTCTTGAAAATGTATTTCAGGTTCTGTGTGTGTTGTGAGTTTTTATGAATGTTTGTGTATGTGCGTGTGTGTGTGTGTGCATTCCTGGTCTGTAGATGCTCACAGTTTGTGTACAGGATCAATTGTGGCCTACATGCCATTCTCCAGAGATGATGATGTTGTGACTGTACATGTCTCTGTTACAGTTTACAGTCCTATGAAAGTGAAAATAGACAATGTTTTTGCTTAAACTCATCATTGTTACGTAAATATTTCAGACTGGTTTAGGTGACTGTGTAGCTCCTGGCTCATTTTCTAGTTGCTCGTGATCGCTGTTGGTCATGTTTGCATTGCGTTCAGAAATATGCAGTAAATTGAGCTTTTCTACCACTAGGAAGTCAGACTTAGTAGTAAAGGTAAACATAAATATTAAAAGCAAAATTTATAAGGATCATACTACATATTACAAAACATCTGTTGCAACTATAAATATTTCCATCATGATCATCCTGACGAAATAATTACCACTAACAACATATTGTCACATAGTGTGGAGTGAACATACTGCATGGTGAGTATGCTATTTCAAACAGGAAAACATTCTATGATATAAATATTTATCATTAATTATTCTCAAAATTCAGAAACCTTTCGATTATGCATTTATCGCAGAACTTGCTGATCAGTGTGCTTTGAGGTTTGATTTGATTTGTGTGTATGCATGTATGTGTGTGGCAAAGAGAAAGAGAGAAGACAGACATGTTTGAACATTAGGGATTTATCACAATATTCTTTCTTTCCTAG
>CAAKHG010010924.1:9343-25582 GCA_901007715.1 Dactylopterus volitans | reverse complement strand
GGACTGTGATGTGTCTCGCTGAACTGTGCTGGGTCACACTGAGAGGTCACCCTAATGCATATGAGTGGGGTCGCCAAAATATTAGAAACACCTCTCAGTATAACTAAGTACAGTTCAACAACATCACAGATTACAGTCCCAATATCAGTCATTAAAATGTCAACACCTGTCTTAAACCAATTCAATAAAAAATCAACATGAAACTCCTCCTGAAGGGAGAATTTATTGTACTGCTGTTGCATTATGTTCTATGGTTAACATGCAGTGGTTTTAATGTTATGATTGGTCATCGCATATAATCTTAATTAACTGACTTTAGTCATTAACAAAATACAAAAAAAAAGTAGCGCCTTGAGCTATTCTGATATTTAAACGTATCACAGAAAAGTAAATGAATTGTTTTCCACTCTAATGCATTACACTAGAATAAAATCTGAAATTGAAATTGTGTCAAACTTCAGAGTCATCCCTAATCTCTTGTGGCCATCCTGCTAGTGTCATGATTTTTCATGAGTCTTGTTTTGTTCTTTGCTCATTCATGTTGTTTTCCTTTGCTCTTTCGATGGACATCATTTGATCATTTAGCTATAAAATGTCTAAAGTAAAAAAAAAAATAAAAAAACCCAGTGAAAGTTCTGAGGGCTAAGGGCAACAATTCAATCATACATTAAACTGCAAAAAGGAAAAACGACACATCATCCAATTTGAGAGGCTACAACCCACCAGTGTAATTTTTTCAGGCAATTAAATGACTAATTGCCTCAACACAAATTTTATCTTGATAAATCTGTTGTCTTTTTCCTTTTTAGTTTACAATACAGTACAAATATATCTTGTAACTAAATTACAAATAATATAGTATACACGATATATTATTCCTCCAGGCTAAGGTGGCACTCACATGTAGCTCCAGGTGGCAATGCTGCGCTCGTTGATGTGGCTAGGAAGGTTGACCAGCTGACTGTAGTAGTCCTGCAAGCTGTATGTACAGAAAGATTCGTCCACACACTGGCTGCCCAATGGCATTGCCAGGCACTTATGGAGAGTCAGCAGACACAGCATAAGGACACGCAACAGCTGGACACAGACACAAACCAGTGCTGTATTATTGTGGATGGATTTCTTTGTGAGTTGAAATAGAGACAATTACTATACATTTTCACATAATTCACAGAACGAATCATCAAACCTATCAAGAAAGCTCAGGGGGAAAATTAAAGAATTTTTAAGGAATTAAGGAGTTAAAATGATAGTTTTTACTGTGGTTAGTTCCTAACAGAATATACAACAAAATAAAATAAAAGAAGCTCCTGCACCCTAATTGTCGGTGTTAAAAATCCTAAGTACTTTGTACCAGAAACATAACCCTTCAATTATCAACAATAATGCAACAGTCTTACCTGCATTTGTTCCATGACTGACTTTCAAGTTTAATGGAGACTGGAGTGATCAAGTTTCTGGTTTTAACCTTAGCGATGATGATGGGGACTTTATTTCTTTGGTCTGCAGTGTGTCCTTTGCCTATGAGTTGGCGTATATTCTATATCTAATCAGGCTCTATTTATTTGCCCTGCTCCTCCTAGGATAGGTGGTGTGTGTGTGTGTGTGAGTGTGTGTGTGTGTGTGTGTGTGCGCGCGCGGTGGGGCGGGGGCTCAGGGCGCTCACTCTGGTTCCCATTACAATCCTGTGTGTCCTTGTTCCTGTCATTTATTTTTCATTCCTGTCATTAGTATTCAGCCTTGAGAAAATCAATTTATTTGGAGAGGATGTCCAAATCACATTGAGCTTGTGCAATGAATAGAGCACTTTTGCTACCACCTCACTCACCGGAAAAGGCACATAGCTATTAGGGTGTTATTGACTCATTGAACCAACTGTGGCCCTTGTTTTTACAGAATGATAGATTTGTGGACATTTGTCATTGAATGTAAAGAGTTGTTAAGGATATATGTTTGTTTTTCAAGGATTTGTACACACTTTTGCAAGTGATATGAAATGTAGAGTGATTTGGCTTCTTCTTTCATATATCATCAGATGGCCAACTCCGGGTCATGCTGCCATGCCCTCGTCTCCGGTCCCAAATCGAAGTGGCCAGCTTCTGATGGTGGGCTGTATAGGGGGCAGCCGGTAATTATATGCTCAGCAGTCTGTTCAGACTTACCACACTCGCATGCTGCACTGTCCGATAGGCCCCACTTCTTCATAGATGACTTGAAGCGGCCGACCCCAGTGCGTAGACGGTTCAGGGAGCTCCATAGATGGCGTGGTAGGTCTTCTCCTTTTACCCCGTCACCTGGGTACTGGATGTATCGGTGGATGCAGGATGGCCCAGCTGTCTCCCAAGTCTGTTTCCAGGATGCTGCCAGCCTGGTGTCTTTGGACAAGTCCTCAGGAGTAGACTGTAACAACTCTTGTGCCACCCTGGTGTGGGGATGGCGAGACTTGAGCAGGTGTCGTTGTGGTTTGTGCAGGGTGTGCCAGTCGTACTTCTGGGCTTTTCTTGCAGGTCAAGGGTGGCTGCATTTCCCGTCGGAGACTGGCCGGAGCTATTCTAGCGAGGACGGGCAGGTGAGACACTGGGGTGGGCTTCAGGCAAACGGTTACTATATGTTGATGACAGTGTCTACCTTATTTGTGTGTGTGCTTCTGCTCCTGGCAGGGGCACAGTATTCGACTACGGGTAGGACCAGGTCTTGTGTCGATATGCGTAGGGTCTGGGGGGAAGCTCCCCAAGGCAAACCTGCCAGGCAGCAGATGAGTGAGACCCTAGATGTGAACTTGGCCTTCACTTCATCCAGATGTTGCTTGTAGCACAGTGTCCAGTCCAAGCGTACACCAAGGTACTTGGGGGCTTGTTGGCACTCCAGGCGGTTGTTGCCAACATACATGATCAGTTCCCTTCTTGCTTCCCGATTGTTAAGGTGGTACGCTGTTGACGCTGTCTTGCCCATGCTGAGCTGAAGGTGCCACTTCTGAAGGTAGTCTGCCAGAATGCCCATGTCTCGGTTGAGGCCATCTTCCATTGCCTTCCATTTTGGCCGTTGGAGCATGATGACCAAGACGTCCGCATAGCTGTGCTTCTTAGATGTTGTATCTGGAAGGTCGTGAATGTAGATGTTAAATAACATTGGCGAGAGGACGGAGCCTTGTGGGACACCATTCTTCAACCCTCTTAGCCTGTTGGTCTGGCCATCCCTGGTCTATAGGATGAAGCTACAGTTTGATAGCATCTCCTTGATGAACCACACCATGTGCTGGTCGGGGATTGTCCTTAGCAGTTTTGGATGTAGACCACGGTGCCAGACAGTATCGTAGGCGGCTGTCAGATCCAACAATGCTACTCGAGCTTTCTCATTATCCTGAAAGCTGTCTTCAGTGTATCGTTACCTGTTGACCTGCCTTGGCGGCTTGTTCCAGTGGGAGTTATGGGTCCACCACTTGCTCAGTGTGGCTGTGGATCAGCCTCTCCAGGATCTTAGATGGGACACAGAGCAGTGAAATGGGCCTGTAGGACTAAGGATTTTCGGCAGGTTTGTTCGGCTTTGGCAACGCTATGACAGAGGCACGGCGCCAGGTCTTTGGAATCTTGGACCTCCTGAAGCATGATGAGAAGAACGAGCAAAGCCAGAGAGATGTTCTTGTGCTTTGGTGTATGACAACCTCTTGGTGAATAATGCCTCGGCTGCTGTGAAGTCGCCTGAAAGGTTGGCATCGGTGCTAGCTGTCCTGGAGAGACAGAGGACACTTCACATGAGGTCATACTTGTGAAGTTTTTTGTCTGCATCTGGAAACCGGCTGTTATTCAGGAGCTGGGAAGCGATGGCATCTGCTGTCACTGGACACCTGGTCAATGGTCTACCACGGCTAGAGTGGGTGAAGTCGATGGATTCTACCACTTCAGTCCGCCTGTTCTTTCAGGTGTTTTCCAGGGTGTTGTCCAGTTTCTGCAGTAAAGTTGTTGCTGTTGTGTCCATTTCCTCCCTGGAGCTTGCCTGCTGGTGTTGGCGTAGCAGGCCACTACACTCCTCATCCCATCCTGGGATGTAGTTTTTATTATAGCCACGCGGGATGTTATACTTTGCTGCCCGCAGGAGGATTTCACAGTAGGCAGCATCCACATCAGCTGCTTCTAGGTCCGGGAGACCAGCAGTTCTTCATTCCGTTTCTGCCATAAATTACTGCCAGTTTGTCTTCTTGAAGTTCCATCTCCTGACTGGTTTGCCCGCTACTGACTGTACCAGCGAAGGTACTTTGATGATGGAAGGCCGGTGGTGTGAAATAGGAAACCTGTCCAGGACACGTCTCTCAGGTTTCAGGTTGTTGCTTTGGGTTATGGCAAAGGCCAGGTCAGGGTTGGTGTAGCAGTTCCAGCATGCAGAGAAGAAGCTTGAGAACTCTTTTGATTCGAAGAGCAGCAATGCTTCGGTGTTAGAAGCCCACTCACTCAGTGCTTCACCGTCCTGTGACGTGTGGTTGTAACCCCAATCTGAGTGTTGACAGTTGAAGTCACTTGCGTAGATGGCAGGAGCAGGCACAGTTGGAAGTGATGAAACAGTCAGCGCTGTTGGTGGGGGCTTCACAAGAGATGTTTCCTGGATTTTGGTGACCAGCCACTCGATGTTACATCCTGGTGGAGATTGGCTGGTGGCTGACCAGCTTAATCCATCTTGGACAAGGATTGCTATTCCATGCCTCTTGCTGTGGATGGACCCGGCGAGGAGGAGTCCGGACAGCTTTAGGTTGTCATCAGAAATCCAATGTGTCTCTTGCAGGAGAACGGCTGCTACCTTATTGGTATCGGCGAGGTGTCTGATGACCTGGCGATGGTAAGGCCCTCAACAGACAGGCCTTGGTTTTTGACGGTGGGGGTGCCCGGCCGTCATGAAGGGGACGTTCTCTGCCTCAGTCTTGACCTTGGCTTGTTGCTGGCTTGTCGATGATTCTTTGGCGACATTAGTTCCATGAGTTGGTCTCTCACCATTTCTCACTACTCACGACGGAGGCCGCATGAAGGCTGTTATCTTCTCCTCCATCGATTTGGCTAATGTAAAAAAAAGGAAAAAAAGAAATAGGATTTTTGAACAGTAACCATTTATTTGGCTACTGTTCAAAAAGAGTACAGAAGGCGTCCTTGTGTTTGCTTACAGTGCCAACCTCTCCTAAACAAGTCAAGTCAATTTTATTTATATAGCGCAAAATCACAACAAAAGTTATCTCATGACACTTTTCAAGAAGAGCAGGTTGAGACCATATTCTTCAATTTACAGAGACACAACAATTCAGCCATGAGCTAGCACTTGGCGACAGCGGCAAGGCAAAACTCCCCTTCAACAGGCAGAAACCTTGAACAGAGCCTGGCTCGAGGTGGATGGCCATCTGCCTTGACTGGCTGGGTTGACAGAGAGAATGAGAGAGAGAGAGGGAGAGAAAGAGAGAGAAAAAGGAGGGTTGGGGGATGGGGGTAAAGAAATACACAGAAACATCAACTATGGTAATATTAACAGTGGTTCAGGTCCGTGATGGCCGTAAAGGTCTCTGTCTCTGCAAGACAAGAAACAACTCCAGGGATGAAGTTAAGTTAGTAACAAGCAGGATTGGATGAGGTAAAGGATGGGAAAGGAGGAAGAGGGGAAGAGAGGGGCCCAGTGCATCATGGTCCCCTGGCAGTCTAAACCTATAGCAGCATATCTTGGGGCTGGTCCAAGGCGAGCTGAGCCAGCCCTAATTATAAGCTTTGTCAAAAAGGAAAATTTTAAGCCTACTCTTAAATGTAGAGAGGGTGTCTGCCTCCTGACCAATGCTGGAAGATGGTTTCACAGGGGAGGAGCCTGATAGCTGAAGGTTCGCCCTCCAATTCCACTTTTGAGAGATTCCAGGAACCACAAGTAAGCCTGGTTGGATAATATGGTTTGATTAGCTCATTAAGACATGATGGTGCCAGACCATTAAGGGCTTTATAGGTAAGAAGAAGGATTTTTAACTCTACTCTGGATTTTATAGGCAGCCAGTGCAGAGAAGCCAATATTGGAGAAATGTAATCTCTTCTCCTGGTTCTCTTTAGAACACGTGCAGTAGCTTTCTGGACCAAATGGAGAGTCTTAAGAGAATTGTTTGGGCAGCCTGATAGTAAGGAATTGCAGCAATCCAGCCTGGAAGTGACAAATGCATGGACTCATTTTTCTGCATCTTTTTGAGACAATATGTCTTTGATTTTTGCAATATTTCGTAAATGAAAAAGGGCATTTTTTGGGATTTGTTTAATGTGGGAGTTAAAAGACATAACTCCCAGATTCCTTACGGTGGTGCTGGAGGCCAAGTAAATTTTGGGCCAAGAAAAAGAACTTGAGTTTTGACTGAATTTAGTAACAAAAAATTGCAAGTCATCCAGGTCTTTATGTCCTTAAGACATCCCTGAAGTCTAGTTAGCTGATTGGATTCATCTGGCTTTATTGACAAATATAACTGGGTGGCATCTGCATAACAATGAAAATTTCTAGAGTGTTTTCTAATAATACTTCCTCAAGGAAGCATATATAGAGTGAATAATATTGGTCGACACCCTAGTGGGCCCACCACCACCCACAGGGGGAGCATGAATGGTCCAGTGCAGTGTGGATTGGACGGCAGACCAAGGCGGGGGCCTTGGTGGTCTGATGCCTGGTTATAGAAACTGGCTCTCGAAACGTGGAATGTGTGCTCTCTGGTGGTGAAGGAGCTGGAGCTTGTGGGGGAGGTTGAGCGCAACCAACGAGATATAGTCAGCCTCACCTCCAGACATAGCATTGACTTTGGAACCCAAGTCCTTGAGAGGGGTTGGACACTCTTCTACGATGGAGTTGCCCAAGGTGAGAGGCGGAGGGCCGGGGTTGGCTTTATGTTGGCCCCAAGACTCTCAGCCTGTACCCTTTCGTCCAACCCGTTTTCCTGGTTGGATGAAAGGGTAGCTTCCCTACGCCTGCGGGTCAGGGAACGGGTCCTGATTGTTGTTTGTGCTTACGCACCGAATGGCAGTTCAGAGTACCCACCTTTTTTGGAGATCCTAGGATGAGCGCTGGACAGCGCTCCGACTGGGGACTCCATTGTTCTGCTGGGAGACCTCAACCTCTCGTGGGCGATGACAGTGAGACCTGGAGGAGCGTGATTTGGAGGAACGGTCTGCCCGATCTGAACCCGAGTGGTGTTCAGTTGTTGGACTTCTGTGCTAGTCACAGTCTGTCCATAACTAACACCATGTTCGAACATAAGGTTGCTCATCGGTGCTCTTGGATCCATGATGACCTAGGTTGAAGGTCAATGATCGACTTTGCGGTTGTGTCATCTGATCTGCAGCCGTATGTTCTAAAGAGAGGTGCTGAGCTGTCAACTGATCACTACCTGGTGGTGAGCGGGATCCAGTGGCGTGGGAAGCCGCCGCACAGACGTGGCAGGCCAAAATGGATAGTGAGGGTCTGTTAGGAACGCCTGGCGGAGGAACCTGTCAGGCTGCTCTTCAACTCCCACCTCTGACAGAGCTTTAACTGCGTCCCAGGGGCGGTCAGGGACATTCAGTCCGAATAGGCTATTCGGCTATATTGCTCTGCTATTGTCGAAGCAGCTGTTGTGTGTTGTAGAAAGAGGCCTACAGGTCATGGTTGTTCTGTGGGTCTCCGGAAGCAGCTGATCTGTACCGGTTGGCTAAGCGGTCCGTGGCAGAGACAGTTGCAGAGGCAAAAACTCGGGTGTGGGAGGAGTTCGGTTGAGGCCATGGTGGAAGACTTTTGGTCGGCTCCGAAGAGATTCTGGAAAACTGTCCGGCGTCTCAGGGGCAGCAGATGGCAACTTGCAATCCTCTGGCAGTGGAAGGAATACTTCAAGGAGCTCCTCAATCCCACCGACACGCATTCCCAAGGGGAACAGAGCTGGGGGACCTGGAGGTGGGTGGTCTAATCACTGGGACAGAAGTTGCCGAGGTAGTGAAACAATTTAGTGGTGGTGGAGCTCCGGGATTGGATGTGATCCGCCCAGGATATCTTAAGGCTCTGGATGTTGAAGGGCTGTTCTGGCTGACATGCCTCTGCAACATTGCGTGGTCATCGGGGACAGTGCCCTTGGTGCGGCAGACTTGGGTGGTGATCCCTATCTTCAAGAAAGGAGACCAGAGGGTGTGCTCCAACTACAGGGGATCACACTACTCAGCCTCCCCGGGAAAGTTTACGCCAGGGTGCTGGAAAAGAGGATCCGATCAATAGTTGAACCTCGGATCGAGGAGGAACAATGTCGTCCTGGTCGTGGAATCACGGACCAGCTCTTTACCCTTTCAGAGGTGTTTGAAGGGAAGTGGGAGTTTGCTCAACCAGTCCACATGTGCTTTGTGGACTTGGAGACGGCTTACGACTGTGTACCCAGGGCATCCTGTGGTGGGTGCTCCGGGAGTATGGGTTGAGTGGTCCCTTGCTAAGGGCCGTTCAGTCCCTCTACCAAAGGAGCACGAGCTTGGTTCGTGTAGCCGGTTGTAAGTCGGACTCGTTCCCAATGAGGGTTGGACTCCGCCAGGGCTGCCCTTTGTCACTGGTTCTGTTCATAACCTTTATGGACAGAATTTCTAGGCGCAGCCGGGGGGTGGAGGGTGTCGAGTTCGGTGAGCAGAGGATCTCATCGCTGGTTTTTGCGGATGATGTGGTCCTTCTAGCCTCATCGAACCGAGACTCAGCCATGAACCGCCCCCGAGCTCTTGCTGGGGTGGTTCATGGCCGAGTGTGAAGCGGCTGGTATGCGAATCAGCACCTCCAAGTCCGAGGCCATGGTCCTCAGTTGGAGAAGGATAGATTGCCTTCTCCGGGTTGGAGAGGACGTCCTGCCTCAAGTGGAGGAGTTCAAGTATCTCGGGATCTTGATCACGAGTGAGGGAAAGATGGAGCGGGAGGTTGACAGGCAGAACGGAGCGGCGTCAGCAGTGATGCGGGCGCTTAACCGATCTGTCGTGCTGAGGAAGGAGCTGAGCTGAAAGGTGCAGGTCTTGATTTACCGGTCGATCTACGTTCCAACCCTTACCTATGGTCATGTACTATCTCCTTTGGAAACTGGTTGTTGATGCTGAAGTCCATCCCTCAGCTACCTGCTGCGGCTCTTCACCAGCTCCTTCTGCTTAAAGTGTTCAAACTTCGCCACGATGAGTCATGGCCAATGGGCGTCTGGTCTCTCCCCGCCCCAGCCGTGTATCCAGTGGAAGGTAATATCCTTGATGGTGTCTGTCGGGAGCTTCAGATTTTTATTGAGAAAATCCTTGATCATCGTCCTGCTCTGCCTGCTCGGGAATCCTGGAGAAGACCAGGTTGTCCCTCATGCTGTGTGCCTGGAGGTTGAGTATAGACTCCTTCATGGTCTTATTTTCTGCAGAGTCATGTTAAAAAAAGACCAATTTAGATCCATCTGATATTGATAACCTCCCATTCCTGGGGAAAATTCTGGAAAAAGTAATATATCAGCAATTACATGTGCATCTGTTACAAAATAATCTATTTGACGCGTATCAGTCTGGTTTTGAAGTCAACCATAGTACAGAAACGTCCCTTATCTGAGTAGTTAATGATCTTAAAATCAACTTTGACTTCCAAAACGTCTCAGTCTTAGTTCTTCTTGATCGAGTGCCGCTTTTGACACCGTTGACCATGGTATCCTGCCTCAGTGTCTTGAGCACTGTGTTGGCCTCAAAGGCAATGCTCTAAGCTGGCTTTCTTACCTTACTCATAGATCCTACTCGGTTTCTGTTGGTGACTTTAAAACAGACAAAGTTAGCATTTCACATCGTGTTCCCCAAGGGTCTATTATTGCCCCCCTTCTATTCAATTTGTGCGTGCTACTTGGTTGCATAATTCCTAACCACTATATTTTATGTCATTCATATGCTGATGACACACAATTATACATGTCTGTTTCTGCTGACCACCTGAGCCCATTAAATGAGTTCATTCAGTGCGTTAATGATGTTAGATACTGGATGACTGAAAATTTTTTACAACTGTATGATGAGAAAAATTAGATTCTTGGAGTAGGTCCGAAGACTCTGGGACACCAGATCTTATTTACTCCCTTTCCTGTGAAACCTAGTGAGCATGTAAGAAACTTAGGTGTGGTTATTGATGCTGATCTCAGTTTTCAGGAGCATATTTCTAAGACTGCTTTTTACCATCTCAGATGTTTCTGAGATGGTAAATATCATTTCTGAAAAGTTGTTCCATGCTTTTATTTCAAGTAGATTAGACTACTCTTTTCACAGGGGTAACAAAACAAGCACTTTATACACTGCAGCTTATTCAGAATGATGCTGCTAGAGTTTTAACAAGACCCAAAATTTGTGAACACATCACTCCGATTTTAGCATATTCTCACTGCCTTCCACTGAAGCAAGAATTGATTTCAAAATTTTACTTATTGTTTTTGAATCTCTGAATGTTGCAGCTCCTTCTACATCTCTGACATGCTCACTGAGTACACACCAGACATATCCCTGAGATCATCAAGTAACGGTCTACTCAGTATTCCAAGAATAAATTCAAAATCAGTTCATGGTGCTTTCAGTCATTATGGTTCAAGGTCTGCTACAAAAGTATCTTCTTTTTAAAGCAGACTAATAACATTTATTTTCTCACACGCCTTTGGGATATGGCTCCTGGTGAGTCTTCTGGGCGGCTTCTCTTGGTTGAGGTGGTCAGAGTTGCCGTCTGTGTCTTTGCGGTGTTTCCCATGACAAGCCGGTGGAAACACGCATGAGTGTACTCTTCCAGTTGGTTTGGGCTTTCCTCCTCCAGTTTCTAGGTGTGGGATGCACCTCAAAGTGGAGTTAGTCATTCTGCTTTGTTTTGGGTTTTTCTTTGAGAATAAGGTTGGAGTGGCTAGAGTGGCTTGGCGGTGTGGGAGTTTTCAGATGTGTGCCGCAGTATACCGCTCCTCTCCGGTTGTCTACAGTCGTCTGAGCTGACCCTCTCATTACATTTTTTATTCTACACTTAGCAGAACCAAATATGGAAATTCCTTTGATGTCTATAAAATCCTACCTCTTCAACTCACTGACTGGTTACAACCTTGTGTTTTTTTCCCCTTGGGTTTAGGAAATTTTACAAGTCGAAAAGGGCTCAATGGAGCATGCTTAGTGCATGAGTACACCGGCAGCTTCCATGGTCAAACTGTACGCTATAAGATGACTTCTGTTTGTGGACATGTGATGAGTCTGGATTTCCTTGGTGAGTAACATTCATACTACATCTTTCTCAACTTTTACTTTAAGTTTGATAGATAAAACTTCCTTGTTATGTTTTAAAAACGAATGGCCATGATTCATTTTATGTCCACAATATTTACTGACCTTGCTTAAGGCCCGTCTAGATTTTTTGCTGTCCCTGTCTGCAGGCAATGATGTAATATGCAGACCCATGCACGGTTTCATTCATTCTTACTTTTTGTTGCTTCATGTACACTATGTCCACAACAGTCCCATACGAGGCAGACTTTTCATTCCAGGACTCTTTACTCTTTACAAGTTTTAAAAAACGAGATGGTAACTATCTAGATTCTCAATATATGATTAGTTTATCAAAAATAACATCTCTTTGGAAAGCTGCAGAGATTTTTTTGAGACATCTCACAAGCAAACAACAGCACCACATCCGCTTATGTGCAAGATTATGCCCTTGTTCAAAAATAAGTTTGGTGCTTTTGTTTCAAAAATTTTCAGTGTACATGTTGAAGGCTATAGCGATAAGAAAAGGAAGAATCAGAGCATGTCTTTACACTTTTTCCTTCATTTATCGCCACCATTGACAGGATATTGAACCAAAAAAATGAAAACATTTGCCTTTGCAGATCCACATTACTAATTATATTAATTTGTACTTCATACTTCATATAGTTTCATTCATTTTATTCTCTAGAATTAGCTATTGAGCTACTGAGTATTTTTTTTGGACCTTTTTTGTTCTTAATGGTGGTTTCTAGGGGGATATGAGTCACCCAGAAAACCTTACGCTTGCACATAAGACTTTATTGTACAGAGCCCCTAAAGGGACATAGGGAAAAAAATAATAATAAATTTTTGGTGCTCATCAGAAACTTTCACGTGCACATTTGAAACTTTTTATTGTGCACGCGAAACTTTCTTGTGTGTACCTGAAACTTTCATTTTGTGTGTGGTTTCATTGTGCGTCTTCAGCCTGCAGGCTAATAAGCTCTAACAATGGCAGATGAATATGACTTGCTCTCTTTCCTGAAAGTCAGAGGTATACCCGATAGTGTAATTAACCAAATGAAAGATGATAAGGTGAATATAGCCTAAATGTTAACTTTAGACATATGGATTTAACCTGCTCTCAAAGTTGAGCCATCCCATCTTGTTGGGCATTGCAGGAGCCACATTTGGTTATTATTGATAATTAATAATCATCAAAGATGATTATTAATTTTGATCAAAATTCAATAAAGCTTAATTAATAAACATTAATAAAAACGTGGCACCACCGGGAAAACCCGGACCATTAACCAAACAGGTAGAAACAGTCTCAAATTGTGTTCATCTCAAAATATCAATATTGGGCGAATAGTGGCATTTAAAAGTGAAAAAGAAGGCATCGAGGTCTGCACTGACCCTGTCAACCAGCTTATATCACAGTACAGAAGCACAACAAGGACAATTTCTCTTTAAAGTATAGCAGACTTTATTACAAAAGTGTAGCCAGCTTTGTTCCTTTCTGTAGGTTGCATCAGTGTTGTCCACCCAGTCTAGACTGTTGTTCAGATGAACACCCAGATATTTGTAGGATGTAACGGTCTCAATGACAGTAACCCGGATGTTCACCTGTGTTGCTGACGATGCCTTTCTCCGGAAGTCGATGACCATCTCCTTTGTTTTACTGGCGTTCAGATGCAGATTATTGTGTTCACACCAGTTAACAAAGTCTTTTATAACCTGCTGATATTCTTGATTATTCCCCTCTGATATGCACCGAACAATAGCCGTATCATATGAGAATTTCTGTAGGTGGCAGTTGCTTGTGTTGTGAGTGAAATCAGATGTAAATAGGGGGAACACCAAAGGGGAGAGGACTGTCCCCTGTGGGACACCAGTGCTGCAGATGAGTACACAGTCAAGCAGCCTCACATGCTGCAATCTGCTGGTGAGGTAGGTAATGATCCAGGCAGCCAGATGATGGTTTACTCCCGCCTCTTCCAGTTTTCCCCTGAGCAGTGATGGTTGAATTGTATTGAATGCTGATGAGTCAAAGAACATGACTCACACATAGGTCCCACTGTGCTCTAGTTGTGAGAGGGACCTGTGCAGGAGGTGGATTACAGCATCATCAACTCCAATGCCTGGTTAATATGCAAACTTGAGCAGATCCAGCTTTGAGCTCACCAGAGGTTGCAGGTGGTTGAGCATAATCCACTCCATGGTCTTTATGAGGTGTGTGGTCAGGGCCACTGGTCTGGGCTCCTTAGGGTGAGCTTTCTTGGGCACTGGAACCACACAGGACGTTTTCCAGAGGACTGGAACTCTCTCCAGGTTGAGGCTCAGGTTCTAGATGTATGTCAGCACCTCACACAGTTGGTCAGCATAGCCCCTGAGCAGTCTGGGGTTGATACCATCTGGTCCTACAGCCTTTCTTACACAGATCCTCTTCAGGTGTGTGCTCACCTTGTTAACTGTAAGTGTCAAACTGAGGTGGGGAGGTGGTAGGGGGACAGAGGAAGGAGGGAAGAGTGAGGAGGGAGAGTAGGAGGGAGGGGAGAGGCAGAGGAGTGAGGAAGAGCAAGTGGGGATGACTGCTGGGCAGAGGCAGGAGGGAGGGTACAGAGTCAAATCTTTTGAAAAAGAGGTTTAATTTCTCTGCCAAATCACTGTCTGCTGATGTGGGGCCTAACTGTGTCCAGATATGGTCTTCAGTCCTCTCCATTCCTCCTTTTGTTATTCTGCTGGAGTTGCTCCTCCATCTGCCTCCTGTAGTAATCCTCAAACTCCTTTTGTATCCTGCTCAGTTCCTCTCTGTAAAAAGCCTCTTTTTCACTAAGGAGGGCCTTCAGTTCAGAGGTCACTCAGGGTTTATTGTTGGCGTAGCAGCAGATAGTTCGGAGCACAAAAGTTCATATAGTCTGTGATGCAGTCAGTAAGGTTGTCAATATCGTCACCATGTGGAGCACAAAGTGCTTCCCAGTTTGTGGTCTCAAAACAGTCCTTCAGTGCATCACTGGCTTCCTCAGTCCAACCTTCAAAGATTGTCTGGTGGGGGGTTGTTTTTTTCACCAAGGGAATGTATGTCGGAAGGAGATGCACTAGGTTGTGGTCAGAGCTGCCTAATGGAGGGAGAGGTGGTGAGCTGTATGCATCCTTGGTATTTACATACAATAGGTCAAGTGTTTTACTGTCTCTTGTGTGGCATCTCACATAACGGGTTAAGGTAGGTAGAGAGGCATGGTTAAAATCTCCAGAAATCAGGATGAATGACTATGGATGTGAAGTCTGCAGCTGTGATACTGTGGTGTGTAGCCATGACTGTCACCATTTGCCTGTTTTGGCCACTTGTTCAGCTGGCGGGGTGGTCAGCGCTTCTCAGGTCTGGCCTTGGTGTCTGGTCCGGCACAAGGCTTTTCGTGGCCTTATAGTGCCAAGTTGGCGTTTCCTGTGGCCTGGATCCCCAGGACTCTAGCCTCAGGCTCACGTCCTCAGGAGGGTTGAGTACGGGCCTCCCAGGCCAACTGCACGTATTTCTTGATGTCTGGCATCATGAGACCCCTCGCCCTGCAGTGCATGGTGACGACATATCTCATAGACTCATGGAGGTTGTGGAGGAACAGGGACTTGAAGGCATGGTCCTCTTCTAGCCCGGGAGCATTTCTCCCTTGGAAGTATGCAGTCCTCAAGCCCTGGTAATATTCTTGAGGGGGTTCCTGTTTTCTTTGCGTGATTGTAAAGGCGCTGAGAGTGGTGGAGGCTCCGTCCGTGAATGGTGAGTATTCTTCGTGCAGAGCCCTCCGCAGTGCTGAATAGCAGTCTCGGGTGTCCGGTGGACACTTCTTGTGGTCATTTTCCAGATCAACCTTAGCTTTTCTCATGGCATGACATTTGGCAGGTCAACCAGGCAGTTTCCAACTTCTCTGAGGTTGCCCTCAATGTTGCCGTCTCGACTGCTTGGGTCGAAACTCTCAGTGTCTTTGGCTAAAGATTCAAGCTGCCGGGTGCAAAGGCCAGGGTTTGGATGCGACATCGGGCCGTCTGAATCGGAACTTTCTGAGCCACTCAGGCCAGTCGGGCGACAGGGTCGCCATCTTTCTGGCATTAGTGGGGAGGGAGTCCAGCCGATTTGTCTGTGTGGGCTCTGCCCTGTGTTTTGTCCGCGGGCCACGGGTTGTCTGAATCTGCCCACGTTGTCTCTTCAATAGGAATAGGTGCCCCTTGGCATGTTGGACTGGGCGTGGCTGAAGGTCACGAGTGGAGTCAGCCCAGAGTGTGGGACACTGGTGTTCCCCGAGCGGCCAGAAGGGGGCTATTGATACTCATTGAGGACGACCAGGTTGGAGGCTACTCTGCTGTAAGCAGCATGGGTCATTGCCCGTTTTTCGTGACGTGTCGGGTTAGATAACCTCATTGCCTCCATCTTCCTTGACAGGGCTGCTTCCTGCAGTTCCCAGTCAGGTGAGTCATTAGGAGAGAGACGGTGACTACTGTACAGCCCCAAGGGGCCTACCTCTTCTAGCCCAGGGACGTCTTCATGGCTTTTCTTGGCTGTCAAGCTGGCTGCCGCACTTACTTGACCAGACCAGTCGTCCTCTTGTGTAGGCTCTATTTTCTGCTGAGCAGGGCGAGCCTCTGCTTGCATCAAGTCACGCTCCTCACACACTTCATCTAATTCCACCTGGGTAGATGTCAGTCTTGACTGCAGGCTGGCAGCTTCTTGTTGCAGGCGAGCAATCTGCGCATGCATCTCTACCACTCGCAAATTGGTTTAGCGCTGATAAACCAGGAACATTTCGTCTGCTACATCTTGGTTATTGTTTGTGGAGTCGGTGAGTTGTTGCAGTGCCAAGTGGCAGCCATCCAGACTGTAATAATTGAGCTTGTCTCGCTCTTCCGGGGAGAGGCGCAGTAGCCCTTTGTTGTGCATTGCAGGAGCCACACACACACACACACACACACACACACACACACACACACACACACACACACACACACGCGCACTGAAGTTACAACATTACATGTGAATGTCAGCGCTCGA
>CAAKHG010010907.1:8527-22659 GCA_901007715.1 Dactylopterus volitans | reverse complement strand
GGAGCAGTTCAGCCCTGGGCGAGAAGAGCAAACCTTGACTATTTGTCACTGGATTTCAATTCTGCATCTCCCTCTCCTGTGCAGAAGGTATAGTTTGATATGATAAATACACAAATGAGTAGGCTCTAAAAGATAAAATCTCGCATCTTTTAAAGTACAGACTTTGAGGTTTGGTGTCTCGTTGCAGCCATAGCCAATAGAACATACCTGGAGTACATTTTTAGTATTGACTGAAAAGTTCTAGGAACTTTTTGAGAGGAACTCCGCTGTTTCTGGAGTTCCCCTGAGAGCTGTGAACTTTTGAGAGGTTTTTTTTTTTTGTTTGTTTGCATTTCCGCCACCAGGAATGCTGCTACAGAAGCTGCTGGTTTAATTTTGGTGATGGACACAAAAAAATGAGACTGGATGATGACATTCATTGTAGAAGATTTATCTTTGTTGTGTCCCAATGGTTTCATGATAACAAAAGTGGAAAGGAGACATTTGCCTTAATGCTGTCCATCTTTTTGTCTCTTTTCGGAGGCCAGTGCTGACAGCAGGTGTGCAGATTACTTATCAAGATCTTACATTGTGCAAGCATTTGCAGATTCTGTGATCGGAGCTGTGTTGGTTGCGCTTCTCATGATTGGTTTACAAAGCTGTTCATGACAAACATGCAAAGGATACAAGTGGATTCATTGTCCATTTCCACTCAACTTATGTCACTCATGGTTCCTCTTCTACTGAGAAAGTACATGCCCTCAGGCAGGGACTTAATAGGTTCTTCAAAACAAGCTTCTAGGAACTAGGATTGTTAGTAGTTCATTTCATGCAAATGTATTTGGTAGTTTTTGCAACCATGAAAAGGCTCCTGTGCTTAGACAGCACCTAATATAATTCAATTGAACTCTCTGGCGGACCTGATGTTATTTTTCTATCGCTTTTTTTCCTTTCTGCTACAAGCATCGGATTGCTTTCATTATCTCTCTATAAAATCAAGGAATCAGTGTCTGTCTGAGCTGCTCGTCTGACCGACATCACACTTGGCGAGTGTGTCGCCGGGGATTCGAGTGAGTGCAGTGTTGAATTTGATGCAAATTGGATATGTGAGCACGTTCGATATGAATAGATTTTGAATAAAACTGGTGAGCGCCCGCTCTCTGGCAGTGGGGGATGGAAGAAAAAATGGTGCGTTGCCATCACGTCGTTGCCCAGCATGGTTTACACAGAAAACAAGCTTCAGCTAAAACACTTCACCCACAAATCTGCTTTAGACAGCATTTTTTTTCTATCTATTTTTTTTTTTTATTTTTTATCTCCAGTTCTTCAATCGGACATGCTTATTAGGGTAGGAATTTTCATAACAACCGTCTTCAGTCAGTTTTGGACTCATCCACTCAGCTGTAGCCACAGTGGCATTGTTGCTCCGCCCACCCTGCACTGCTCCTGTTTATTTCACTGTTTTCCTTTCTGCTCCCTTCCTGTCAAAGTGATCCGAGAGCGGCTTTTACTTTACAGCAATCACAGGCAGCCCTCTATAACACCGCTGCTAGCGCCACAGCTATGCAGTCCAGCTGGCCTGCTGTGTTTATTGTACTCTGCGCTTACATTTGGATTTACACTTACAACTGCATGGGGTGGGCGTATTGCTGGGGACGCAATGACGTGCAGGGTTGAGTGTGAAGGTTGTTTAATACCGGCTCTACAGTCATCCCCTGGAAGAGAAATTTGTCTTTGATTACAGGAATAGCTGCAGAACAGACAAAAATATACTTAAGTTTGAAGACGAAAATACTGTAATAGAGGCAATATGTAATTATTTTTGTATTATGAGAGAGGAGATTAAACCCTCAAGACCTGAGGATGTTTAACATCCTCCTAAAATTCTTCGCTGTCCAAAAAAAACACATTGTGATAAGTAATGCCACGTGAATCAAGGTTTGCATCAGTAGGAGCATCAACAGGTGAAACATGATTGTTTGTGAAAGGAAAGCAGCACCAGGAACTTGACCATCTTTGAAGATTTAAATGCACCATGTCCGTCTTCTTGTCTCTCCCTTTGTCCGGCAGAAGCCTTTTCTCTCTGATGAGCACCGAGTGGATTACGTGCTGGTGGACGAGAAGAAGACTCAGGCACTGCAGAGCACCAAAATGGAGTGGACAGATGTGCGGCAGTCAAAAACATAAATGGAAAATGCACGATGAAAGCATCAGCACCTCTTGATTTTGAGAAGATCCGTGTGGACGTAAAATATCAGCACGGAGGACAAATGTGCAGGAGGACCAAAAGCAATTTAAAAACACTGTGAAAAAGAGTAATGAAGTACAAGAGGAAGAAGCTTCTTTTTTTTGGATGGAAACACAAACATGCACTCTCTAAAAACTGAAATAACTTAGTAAATCTGATGATAACCGTTCTCAATCAGTTTTAAAGTAGCATACCCAGATGTTAAGTTTTGAAAAGGACAACCCATTGCTGCAGTATACAAATGTGTAAGATTTTGCTGTAAATACATGTAAAGTAAATGTGGACGTCAGGAAGAAAAATATTTTTAATGATAAAACTTTTTTCCAATATTCTTCTCCCATTCTATGTATCACGAGCACAAATAACACCAAGGGCAGAGATTCCTGATGTATAAAAATTTTTTTTCAGAGGAATACTGTGTCCAAATCAGGTAACACAAATGCGAATTACTGGAACAGCTCAGCGATCGCTTGAAAAATTAAACACTTGACGGGGAAAGATGAACATAGTGAAGATCTGTGGCACAGTCAGTTTTAAAAGAGTTCAAACCTGTGATTAGGTTGGCCGCCTACCCAGCTGCAGTTTGTCAGTGTAGCATCACCATCAGTGAGCTCTGCGGTTGTCTGAGTTCCATTAGAGGCACAAAAATAACTCAACGAACCTCCAGTATTGTGGCAGCGTTTCTGTTTCTGAAACAAGGGTTCATTAAACATTCAGAGCTTTAAGAACAGACGACATAATTTCTCACTGAGTCTGAAATATTCAACAAGAATAAGTATAGATAATATTTCCTGAAGGTTATAGGTACGCACTGGATGGTTTGTTCCCATGAATTATGCCTTAGGTACTTGTCACTATATAAACATTTTGAAATTCTAATCAAGAGCCACATTACCTCAAACCAGTGAAACACTGAAGTGGGAGATTTAAAAATGAAGGTTTACATGTGTAATTGATGCAAGTTTGACTAATTCTGAGCTTAAAAAGTAAAACTTTTGCAGATCCACCTCAATTTTTTTTTTATACATTCTTAAATGAGATCAACTTTCATGAGACATTTCCAGTACGTAAGAAAGCATGCAGAGGAACTGACTCTCCTGGTTGAATATGAGGAACTGCTCATACGGGACTGCACGGTGGTTTAGACATTCAGCATATTACACATTCACCTTCAACATGAGGTGGAAAATTCAACACAGAATATCAAACATTTCAAATAAATAGAAATAGAAATTCAGATAAGGCTATGGACGACCTCGATAAAGGAGTTAAGTACTACAGAGAACTGCTTGTTGCAATATAACTGTGCTTTCCCTTTTTTTGTTGTTTGTTAGGTGTAATGTGTCTATGTAGATATTCAAACAAAAAAATATCAATATTCGGTAGTGATTCAGAGAACCTTGCTTTGTGTATATGCAATTTACCAATTATAAGAATAAGGTTTATTATGCAATTCACAGATTTATTATCCCGAACCTGAACCTTATTGATGATGTCTTTGTTTGTGATTATTATCGAATGTCCAGTTTTGTTGGACAGTTTTCCGTTTCATTCCAAAACATAAATGAGGTTTAGTGACAAAACAAATGTACAACAGTTTCCTGTTAAATCCCACAATTTACATTAATTTTGACAAACTCTGCCCGGAGATTATTGAGATAAATTAAATGGAAAGATATTGTGAAATATTTTGAAATGTATTTCTCTAATTTTATTTGAGATGGAGAGCTGACCACGGGCACCATGCATTGACCTCTAAAAAGCTTTCCTCTGGGTGAAACTTTATATTAGCTTTGAAACACTTTCCTTATGTTTGTTGGCAAATTTGAGTCTGTTAAATTACTGCTGTTAGCTTTTAAACAAGGTTCCTGAACATTAACATTTAATAGCCTAAGTGGAATTTAATTAATTTAACATTACCAGTGGGAATAGCTCTTATCACAGAGGCAAACTCATTATATTTGACCGGAAAAGAATTGGCTCTTAGGATGTTGTCATAGCTACACAAGTCATCATGATCACCGAGCAAAGCTGTAGCAAAAAATATACCCCTCTCAATGCAGTTCTCTTTGTGCTTTTTTTTAATTTTTTTTATTAACAGTGATATTCTGATTATTCCAAATTAAATTTAAATCCTCTCAGAAATTTTCAGCAACCTACATTTTTGAAAACATAACAAATTCCATAAAAATTCTGGGAGCTCCACAATTTATTTATGTATTTTTTTTATTTTTATTTTTTTTTTTGCAATTTGATCTTTAAAGTGCGATTTAATGTATAAAAAAAAAAACACCTAAAATTTCTACCATTCCTTTTGCCTTCTCCAAGCTGAGTGTTTCTTCTTTGATGGATGCTGCGTGTTTTGCTTCCTTTATTCCTTTATCAAGGTCTGACATCACAGAAATGCATAACAGAACAGACAAACAGTGCAGTTATTAATACATACAATAGTACATAAACATTAGCCAGGGGGAATTTTTTTAAATAAAAATGCTGAAAAGGAGCACAATCAGTTTTAATTGCTTTTTGTTGTTAGATGAAGATATAGCATTCAAGTATTATTCGGCTTCAATTTCAAAGATCAAAAATGAGGCTTCGTAATGACTAAATTTGGATTCGTGGATGTGAAGAATAATCACGACACTGAAATTTAAAAAAAAAAATCTTCCGTCTTTGTTGCTACTGGCGAAACCAAACAATACATTTCCCCAGACGGTGCACGTTATTATGACCCACAAAACAATTACAAAAAAAAAAAATAAAAAAAAAATCACGTGTTGCGTCACTAGCGTGCGCCGGGAGGAGTTGAGTCATCATCCAGCATTTAAAACGCTGGGATTTGCGTGAGCAGCCCCCCCGTGAAACGGGCATGTCTGGCTAACGCAGACACAACAACAACAACAACAGTAGCAGCAACACGGCGGCTGCGGCGGCGGCGGCGACCTGCCCGCCGTCGTCACACTGCCGTTTCCGTGTGGGTGGCGTCGGTCAGGCGCACAATGCGGCCGCCAAACTGCGGGATCCGCGCCGGTGAGCGACGTTCCCGTTGTTAGCGAGCAGCCCGGCTAGCTGCCAAGGTAGCGTTAGCTGCAATCAAATGAAAGCCTACCTGCAACTGAAAAAACCGCCTCGGGCCCGCGTCTGCTGCGAGCGAGTGTGAGTTTACCATTTGGTTGTTGTCATCGTCAGTCCTGCCGTTGTTTTTTATTTTTATTTTTATTTTTTTTTTATATTTTTTGGCGGCGGGGGCTCCGACTCCACGTCGCGTCTGTGGCAGCAAGATTTTGGCCGGAGTTGGTAAGTTTGTTTACTTTGCGACTCCGTTAACCAACGAGCAGTCGCTTGGTTACTCTAATTCGTTAACGCAAACAAAAGAAATGAGGTTTTTTTTTTCGTTCTTCTTTTTACTTGAAAATGTTTGGCTAAAGCCGCGTATGTGGGGTTTCCGTTCGCCCGACTGAGTCTTATTGTTTATCTAGTAGTCGTCGCTTAACCGGCAGTAGCGTGTGACATCGGACCGGGACACGCGGCGGCGGGGTCGGCGGCGCGGCCAGCAGCGTTACACCCTGTTGCCTGGTTACATGCGCTGTGATACCAGCGGAGAAGTTGAGCACTTTGTCTTGTCTGTACTTTTTTTTAGCCACAGCGGACAGAAAGGCTCCAATAAAGGCACCATGCAGAACACACAGTGAAGCGTTTTAACCCAGTTTTTACTTGATTTGCATCATTCCAACGCGTCTCTTCCTTTTCATGTTTTATTATTAGAAGCAGGGAGTTTGGAACAAAATGAACAATGACTTTACATCAGCCAGCCGGCTTTCATGTCTGGATGTGGGTTTGTCTCATAGCCTTGGGTCTGTGAGCTGAACAGGGAGCGGGCTTAGATGTGCACCCGCAGAATCGTATTAAAGGTATCGTGGGTTATAACAGACCCTTGGACCAGGGAATAAATGAGGATGTACACACAACTAGTAAGAAAACATGAAAACTGGATTTTTTTTAAATACAAATGTATTACAAACATACATATATATGTTCTTTGCCAGTCACTGGCTGATCTAACAACAAAGACTGCATAACACATGCAAAGAGTGACCAGAAAAGACTAAAAGACAACAAATGTGAAACCTAAAGATCACAATCAAGATACTGATTGTTGTCTTTGACCCTAGACAACTCTTTTTTTTTTTTTTTTAGTTTTCATATCAATAATGTTCTCTAACTGTTCACTAATTTTAGTCTCAACTTTCCCAAAACAGGGCTGCTCTCAGATGGAAGGCAAACTCACTGCGGCCACCCGGACAGCTGATGGTGAAAATTCAACCACTATGACTTCTGTCGGCCTCATGCTCCTGTAAATGTGGTAGCAATGGCTTCTCACAAGGCAGATGAGCCACCAAGTGACGGCAAGGACTTAGCTGCCGTTCCCGGGCAGCTTTCCCAATGTGGCCCCGATGACATCATGGAGGAGCCGCAGCCAGACGCGAGCAATTCCGCCCTGAAATCTCACAAACCCGGTAAATTCAGGAGGACTGCGCTGACATTTTTCGGAGTTCGCAAAAGTATCTGCATGCTACCGAGCTTTTTCGGAGGCAGGAGTAAAAATCCGAGCAAGTGGTCCAAGAAAGGAATCGGCAAGAGCAAAACGCATGATGGGTTGAGCAAAATTGGTCATGATGACAACCTGGGGGGTGGGTACCCCTCGGCTGGAGATTTCGAGTACCACAACCGGCGAGACTGTGCTGGAGAGCTCCATAGTAGCTGTCACAATGAATGTAGCCTCCCCGCTGCTGACCCTAAATCGCTGTCCCTCACCCGGCAGAAAAGGGGTTTGAAGGGTCTTTTTCAAAGTTTGAAGCATCACAGAAACCACAGAAATGTTGGCTCAGATAAAACCGAAATGATTGCAATGTCCTCCCCTCTCTGCAAGAAAGATGTGCCTGTTGTCCGGGACAACGCCAATCAGTTTGTCACAGAGTGCCTGGGATCTGAACCTGATGTGCCTGATTTTGCAAATGTTCCATGCGACATTTCAGATGGTCCTGAATGTATTGATGCTAACTCGGAGGCAGGGGAGAAGAGCGCAGGACAAGAAAGCCCGAAGTCTGAGCTTGACGATGACATGTGTGTGGATCAGATGGAGGAAATGAATTTGATAGCCGTCGTTTCCAGCGAATTTAAGCAGAGTTCCAGAGGGCACAGCGAGCCATGCTTGAAACTTCAGATGATACCAGATCCAGCGCTGAAGTCCGAAACACCCGTGGGATCGTCGGATCAGCTGAACCTGATTTACGGAGAGGTTGCGTCACTGAAGAGCTTTGATTCGCTCACTGGCTGTGGGGACATCATCGCCGATCAAGAGAACGACAGCATCACAGAGAGCACCATTTCAGGTGAAAGAAGTAGAAATGGAGGGAAGAGGGCTTCGTGCTATCTCACTTACCAGGGTGGCGGTGAAGAAATGGCCTCGCCTGAAGACCTGGATGAGCAGTGTCTTCATGACTTCTGGGGCAATAACGCATCGGAGGAGGTTTGCTGCACTTGCAACCAAGATCACACAGATCTGACAGCCGACCTGACGTGTTCTCACAGCATGGACTTGCTGAACAGTAACAGCGCGCAGCAAGCCAGTGTCATGGACACTTCCATTGCTGATGTGTTAACGCCTCCGAGTGAGCATCAGGAATCGGTTCCAAATAGTGACGAGGGCTACTATGATTCAACCACTCCTGGGCCAGACGAAGGACAAGAGAAAATGGACAGGCTAAGGAAAGACCGATTACCGAGGGACAGTTACAGCGGTGATGCCCTCTATGAACTTTTCGCTCCCGACGAGAGTCTCATCAGTCCACATTACGACAAATCCAAACCTCCCAGCTCCAAACAGAGCGAGTATGTGAGCGAGCCGGTGGCGGCGGCTGACTCCGCCTTCGTTCCAGAGATGAAGCGATTGCAAATAAGTGCTGACCTGTACAAAGCTCAGGACTTCCTGGAGGTGGCGAGCACGTGCAGTAAATCGCCGGAGTTGACGCAAAATGCGGTCGGTTTGCAGGAAACGGATTGGAAGAAGAATTGCAATTTGAACTCCAAGCCCCCAGCGTCAGTCAACAAGAACGACAATGAGCTGGGTTCATTTGACGAGAAGGGAAACATCCTTGCTTCCACCAAATCTACAAGCGCCGACTGCGACAAACGGCTCAGTGGCATCTCATTTGGGAGCACATCTGATCTAGATTTTGAAACATTTTGTGAACCCAAAGAGCAGCACCTTGAGGAGAACAAGCCCGTCGCCTTGCCGTACAGAAACATCAATCCTCAGCCTCCGGACTGTAACAGGAGTGTGGATGACGGGCAGACGGTGAGTTTTTCACAAGCACTCGTGGACTACACGAAAAACTCCAAGATGCTGAGTAACTTGCACAACAGCGTGGCTGGTTTAGAGGCGAACTCGGCCTTCACTCCAAACATGCAGGCCTTACCCACCATAGTCACGTTCGATGTAGTGGACATGCATAACGAGGGCGAATACGACGAGCAGATTCACATGGAGCTGGAGGAGGACATTTCGTTGCCCTATCAGGAGTTTGAAGAGAGCTACCTGCAGAAGGACGCATTCGCTGAATGTGACTATCAAATGTTGGACCTGTATGAGCAGAGCCTGATCAACAACACGTGGGCAATTGCCAGTCTCCCACGGCACCTTGGTCTTACACGAGTCAGTCAGTCCATACCTAATCCGTTGTCTCTAGACAGGAGGAGCAGGTCTCTGGACACCGAGGGCCTCGAGCTGAAGATGCCCGACGCATATAGAGAGAGCAGAGCTGCCGTTGTTTCATGTCTTCAGACCGAAAACGACTCCGAGAGAGACTCTTCAGCGTACTACAAAAAGAATGTACTCATGTCCGCATCAGAGGCCCGAGACGGCGGGAGCGTCGTGGCCTTGTCATGGCAAACGAGATCAGAGATGGCTTTATGCCTCCCTCTGACGGAGGGGGAAGTTGCTGAAGAGGTGCAGTGTCTCAATCAACCCCAAGGAAAACACAAGACATTTTCAAATTCGCCCGGCTGCGATTTTCCCAACAACAAATCGGCGCATCTTTGCCCCGATGTGTCAGCCAGAGTGTCTTGCGATTTGATTCCACAGGACACGGAGCTTTACAGTCGGCAGTGTCGCCTCCCTTTGCAATCAGATTCTTGTTTACCTCATGGCACCTTTGTTTATAGCGGAACGATGGGGGAGGTCTCACATGACGGCGAGGAGGCTATTTTTTGCAAAGCCGCCACTAATTTACAGTCGTATAATTGGTGTGGTCAAAGCAAACAGGCGGCCTGTAGGGAGGGGACGCCTCACAATGGAAGTCCTCTTAGCGCAGGGGTGCGTAAAGACGACGCGCCCAGGGATGTGGCGTGCCCCGCCGCCTGCAACAACCTCCCCGAGACCACCTTCGATTGAAAGTCTCGCAGTGAAAAAGTTGGCAAAAATGGCATTAAGAAGTGCGTCTGTGTGTGCCAGTGAGTGCTTTCCAGTCGTATGCAAAGCAGTGATTGTGGCTTAATTTTTTTTTTTTTTTACTTGAACAAGCAATTCCTTTTGAAACGTCGTTCGTCCGCTGTGATAGACGAGACGGGAATCGATTCTGAAACGTGTCATCGCGCCGAGCCAAGCGCGGCATTGTATTGGGAAGTTAAGAGATTAGCGCAGTGTAAGGTTGCTTTCTTCTCACTCACCACAAACGCAAAGCCCACCGCCAGTGTTCGGTGAGTGGCGAATGTCTCATTTGCATCGGAAATGCTCACAGGTTCATCTCATCTAGCTGTTGAATTTTTTTATTATTGTTTTGTTACGAAAATGTTGATACTCACATGCAGCCTCAGTTTTCCGGGTTTCGTCACTGACGCCGCGCTTCGTCGAATGAGTCTTCGTTAGCCTGATTTTCACAGTACAGCCAGGTCTGACATATCAACACCCGCTTCGTGTTTTTAAGTCGTGTTTGTGTTTTACTGCTTTTTTTTCCGCGGCCTCCCTTTGCTCCAGTAAGGTTTATAGCGTCCTGTCAATGAGGCTCAGATGTGTTTCTTGGCTGTTTTCTTTAATCAGCTCATTTCAGGTCAAAGGTTTTAAGTGCAGTAATGGAGGAGCTTGTCATTCTGTTACATGAACAAAACCATGCCACAATTTAAAAAATGCCTCGTAATTGCTGTTATCATAGGGTATATGGTATTTGAAATCTGGACCTGTTACTATTTTTTTTTTTGGCTTAATCTCAAAATATCAAACCTACACAGAAGATTTGGAAATGTACAGATGGATTCACGGTTCTTGCACCTGCACATTTCATTTACTGCAGATAACCTTGCAAGCAAGCTACTTTATTTTTAAAGCACATTTCACATGCTGTTACCGTGTGTGCAAGGGTTTTTTTTTTTTTTTTTGGCAAGATGTGAAAGAAACGGTGAAAAACCCTCAACGGTAGACTAAAACATGAGGGGGAAAGGATGTCGTGTTCCTCTGATTCCATCTCCCAACAGCTTGATGGCATATGTGATGAAAATCTGTTAGAGGAGTGATGCACTCCATTATGGCATTAATGTAAGCTTGTAGGAAAACAGGTTGAAGTGGAGTTGAAAGGAAATGTCAAGAACGTTCTTATTCAAACATTTGCTTGTAAAGGCAAGGTTTTATTTGTTTAATGATGTAGTTTTTTTTTTTTTTAGAGATGTCAGAATTTGTATTTATATTGCACGTCGTAACATTGTATTCAGAACGGTTATTTGAAATTGTCGATATTATTTCTGCTAGGGACAGCAAGCAAAAGAAACAGTTTAATCTGTTACATCTGGGGGATTCCATGTGAAAATCTGTATTTGTTTTGTCAAAGTAGAACACTGCCTTACACGAAAATAAACATGACAGTACAGCACGTTTTTTTATTTTTGTTTTTTTTTTCCCATTTTCATTTATAATTTCACTTGGCTCCTATTAAGTAGTTGGAGTGTTGGGCCAAAGGTAGCTGGTCAGTCTGCTGCGATCACGCTGACGCTCCAGCAGACACACAGCAAGGACCACTGTTGCATTGCGCGCGCACACACGCACACACACACACACACAGCTAACCAGCAGACGATATAAAGCCCATATTTATCAACATCCATAACCGAATGAGCTTTATTGTGAACTGTAAAATCTACAGTGCCAAGTATGTGTTAAAAACGGCGTGTTTTAAAATCACAAGCAGCAGGCTCAACAAAATCGCACCCGGGGGGGGGAATGGCACGACCGAAGTCGGCATCAGAGATTATCGGGATTAGCCAGAATTGTTTGTATCAGGATGACTCCGCTTTGGAAGCAATGACAAGTCTTCGCGTGCATATCGGCAAGGATCGATGTTTTTTGGGGGGGGGGAGGCGGGACTCGACTAAGGAGAGCAACATAAACGTTGGGGTTGATGGAACGTCCAAGGGGAGCAGACGCGTGATTCGAGTTTAGGGGTCCGTGAGCCCCGCTGCGGTTCTCGCCCTGCGGTCCCCTTCTCGTGGATCTGGCAACCCCGAGCGAACTGCGACAGCGCCGATGGCAGCCAGCGGAACACTGGCGTTCCCGGGCGAGGAGGATGACAGCAACAAGGTGAGATGGGCACCGCGGCGAGTCGGCGGCGGAGGCCCGCGACCGAAAGGCTTCTCTGCGCCGGCGACCTTGCCCCCCCCTCCACGCGTCCCCTCCGCGCGTGTGCTGCGGTCCCGCGTTCGTGCCAGAAACGCCACTCGTCAACTTTTACCTCAAGTTGCTGTGATATTCCGGCGAACGGTTAGCGCGCCCGCTCCGCGGCTAACGCTAGCCAGCGCTAGCAGCGCCGACGCCGAAGTTAGCTTCCGGCGCTACCGAGGTGGCTGTAATTACCGCTAACTACACAGCCCGTTAACCGTTAGGGGAGCGCAGTGCGTGACGTGCTCGGCGGTAAGCGTAAGCGTGTTTTCAGGGTTATTTATCTTGTCTGCGTGTTAACTACATCGAGAGGAAGCGAAATAAGCGAGGCCGGTTAGTTTTATGTTGCTAGAATGTTGCCTCCAGCTGGCCAAATAACGTCAGACTTGCTTGCTAACCATAACTCGGGGCCTAAAGGTGTCAATATAGCTGTCTAAAATCAAATTAACTCGGCGGTTGGACTCGGTGGGTAGTACTAATAACAGCGTAGTTAATAATAGTGTGTCTTAATTGTCATGTTGCTCGTCCTGTCATGTTTTTTTTTAACCTTCCTCCATTTCATCCCTTTCAACTCTTGAGTCTTGCTAATGATGTGCAGCACTTAAGTTTCTGGCATTGAGCACATCCACTTGTGCACTAATATAAACTTAAGATTCCCATCGCCATATCCACAAGTTAGCAGATGGATGTGCTTATCAGAGTCACTTGCGCTTGTTCAAACAGCAGCTTCGGAGGGTTCCTCAAAGATCAGTGTCACCGGGATCAATGTGGTGTTCAGCAAAGATTAATCTCACTCAATGTGAGAATGCAGTTAAATCTTTTTTTGCCTCATTCTAGTCGTTTCCACTGTTGTGGTTTTTTAAATGGCTTTGGTTTTTAGTGGTAATAATGGGTCAAGTCTGCAAAAGAAGAAAGGAGTGATCTACATATGATCACATCGGGTCAAAACTAAATGTGCAGCACACGACTTAAAAGGGGAAGGTGAAGGAAAAGGCTCAACCTGAAGAAGAAAGCGAGCTGTTGCGCAGGGTCATATCTGAGATGTCTGTATCCTAATTGCGATATTATTTCAGATACATCAATCTGTAAAATCAATCTAGCCTCATTATCAGCATTTATGGTTTTGAGGCATTCGGAGATTTCCAGCCATGGAGCCACGAGATGAGAAGAATAATGATCCATGAGGGCTTGGACTATCTTATATGGATAATTTGCCACCCTTTGTAGGAGACTGATAAACTAAAATAGAGTTTAGGGGTTTGTGATTAGAAACACGAGCATTTCAGAATGTGTAATCTGTTGACCATATCCAGTCATTTAAAAATTTAGCTTCCTCAAACACATGGAGGATTTTGGTGTTGGTTTTTTGTCTTTCGGGTGGATAATTATTTTCAGCCGTCGCTCAGTCTTTTCAGTGTAGCAGCAGAGACAAAACTATTCACGTGAGGGCAAAACAAGATGGAGACATAGATCATCTGATCAGTGAGAATAGGATGGAAATAGGATCATATGTTTTTGTTGGCTCAATATCCTGAGCGACAGTCTATTTTGAGCCTCACTCAGTAATGTTGAAGAATACTCAGAGCTAAAGAGGTTACCCACAGTTATTGTTATCGATGAGTGTCTGCACTTTACCACTTACAATATACTGTAATTCCCTTCTGAAAGCAGATTTTTGAGTAATATCAAAACTTTCTCCTTCTCCGTCTTTATCTGGTGTTGCTCCGACTGCTGTTCAAGAGCACACTGCTTTTCTTGTTTCAAAGAGACGGCGGGACTTGCTAAAAACAAAAGACTGAACTGTCTGAAACTGGCTAAGCTGTTGGCATTTCACACTTTTATCATCCTTGCACCAGCTTGAAGTGACTCGTGTAAGGATACATAATACATGTAATTGTTACAGAATGCATCATGTGAAACTGTCTAACAGTTGAGTCATTTTCGAAAGGGAGCGACTGGCCTTAAGATCAGTTTGTTTAAGATCTGATTTCGAGACGCTGATCTAAACGCAACAGAAAGTGATCACTGTGTGTAGTGTATGGATACTGTATATAGGGTCCGCCATGCAAAAGATGGCCTCAAGATCCTGCTTCACTTGTTGCTATGAAACAGAATTACACGAGCCTGTGCATGTGCAGAGATAGTCTGGAGGCCTTGCTGAGTCTGTGAATCTGTAGGTGGAAGGGAAAGGACTGGTCCCTT
>CAAKHG010010900.1:3077-13191 GCA_901007715.1 Dactylopterus volitans | reverse complement strand
AACTGTTTTCCTGTTTGACACTGAGTGGCAGTAGAGAGCACAACTGTTAAATAACACTTATACAAGTCAGCAAATGTGCAGGAGAGCTGCATGAGGGGGAGACTGACCAGCAAACAGCATATATATATATATATATATATATATATATATATATATATATATTCAAAACATGCGTATTCACATAAATGTGGACTATACAAGTTACACATACAAATTCATTGTTTTAATGAATTAGCTGACATGAATTAGATCACATCACTAACATAAATCATTGCAACATATTATACCACATGAAATTCCACTCAAATAGTTATTTGCAATGTATGTACATATACACATCTTAGTATGAGTATTTCATACATTTAAAACTATATGTTCATGCATTCAGGATGAATATAGTTTTAACAGAAATCTTATTCCCTACATGTAACATACACTCACATTGCCTTACACACTTTACATACACGCTCAAGGTAGCCAGTCAGAACGCCAACACCATCATCCATGACCCTTCACACCCGATCCACAGCTTACTTCTACTCCTCCCTTCAGCTCTTTGTTATTGGGTCCCTACAACAAGGACAAATTTAATAAAAAAAGATAATTAATTTCGACTGCCATTAACACTGTTAGCAAGCCATGACGCAACTTCAGTGTTTTAATTTATTTAACACTGTTTTGTGTTGTGAATGTGTTGTCACATGCTGCGTTTTCAACTGTTTTATTTTTTTTTTATACCATTTCATGTACTTGGCAGGCGCTTCAAAGACGAATTTCCACTGCTTTTGCAATGGACAATTAAGTGTTTCTGATTCTCATAGCAATCACTCTCTATAAAGGCACTTGCTTGTAATGTTGTCAACTAAATAACTTATTTATCTATTTATTTAAAAACAAACATTTCATTCCCTAATCCAGGTTGGTGATCGTGTTTATCCCCTCAATAATCGCTGTCCATCGCAGTTAACGGTCCTCGCTTTATTTCCACGTTCCGGGCGTCTACGATGAGGTCATCAGTGGGCGGAGCCACCGCGACTGCGCTTGACCGAGAGAAAGTTAAGGAGCGAAGAAAAAGAAGAAGACGAGGCTGTTTTGTCTCTGAGCTGCGGGATTCTCCTCCAGGAAAGTAAGTCGATGCGGGTTTCACATTTTGCTTTGCAAACTTTGAGTGGCTGGAGATGGTTTTTTTTGTTTCTGTTTTCAGCGTTTTCATCTGCAGAAGCTTCATCTTTACTTTCAGAAGAGTTTTTTTTTTTTTTTTTTTAGAGATTATCAGGAATGAGCTCAAGTCCTTAAAAGGGTCGGTGCTTGGCGATTACTGGGAGATGAACTCTTTTAATAACAATAACCAGCTAATTGTGCTGAGACGGCGCTGCCTGCTTGCTAGAAAATCACGCTAATTTGAGCTTCAGAGTCAAATGAGTCAAAAAAAACAGTGTCACGTTTGAGCTTTAAGAACTTCTGACGTATCAAAAATAACCGCTTTAATTTAACAGATTAATTCTGAACGACTCATTATTAGATTTCTAATGCCACTTATACCAAACTAATTAACACACATAACGGTAATTAATAGTGTAATAATATAATTATTTTGAGATTAAAGTGGGTTTACTGCGCCTACACAGACACTCTCTTTCTCACACACACACACACAAACACACACGCACGCACAAACAAACAAACACTGCAATGCATTGCAATGCAATTCCAAACTCAAAAGAGACTTTGAGGAAAAAAAAAAACAGTCTGTTCAAATCAACCTTTTATTTGGAGCTTTAAAGTTTTAAAGCTTTAAAGCTCATGATGATGAAGATACACTTGGGTGTTTAGGAGAAGAACAGTCAACATTCTTGTCATTTGACATTTTGACCTTTTCAGGCGGGGATGCCCCTGCAGCAGCAGGTGTGTCAGACTAACATGGAGCTGAAGCCAGTATGTAGCAGGCACATTGACCTTTGACCTCACTGCAAGAGATAAAGGCGTTTGCGAATAACTGTCCATCGGCACATGGGGGTCTTCACTTCTAATTTCCGCATCTCTAATATTTTGTTTTGGGTGTTTCCTCTGTAACTGCTCATCCTTCTTAATTCTTACCTGAGACACAATGGGGGGAAAAAACAAACAAAAAGAAAACCATAAACAACCTGCAATCAGGGTCGAAAGTTTCTGCAATCAAAGATCTCCTATTGCAGCGGTTGGAACTTTGTTTTTCCTGACACTGACGGTGTTTTTCAGCGGCGGCGTCACGTTTCGCTGGAGGCTGCAGGCTCGTTTCCATCTGCCCCTTTTGTAATGTTGTAGCTTGTGTAACCACTGCCACGTTACAGTCAGGAGGGAACGAACCCTGCAGCTGGAAGATCATCTGTCCGCTCCCAGATGTTTTCACGGAGCTTCTGACATTCGTTTGGTTACTGAATATACAGGTGCTGTTGGTGAGCTGCGGTTTGCTTTTTCGCCGCTGGTGAACTCTGTAGACAGCGACGGTGTCCTGGCTGACCATCAGTAGTTTACTGTGGGAGTTTTGTGATCATATCACTTTGCAGGTTTCAGACACAAGTCCGGTTTTTCTTTGACTAATTTTTTTCTCATGAAAAAATTCCTGTCATTTCATTTTTAATGAAAGCGTATAAAAGACAATTGTTTCATCAGTTTCCAAGTGCTTTTAGTTGACTTGTTACACAGATTTTGAATTCAAAGCTCCATTGACGTACGTTTTTGGCTGCTTGGGGGCAGCAGATGAAGGTGTAAAACTTCAAGTTGGAGCTGGCATTGTGCAGCATTGGAACATCTAATATAAATCTGACTTTTCTGTGGCCTCTCCTGAAGGCTCCACTGTGTCCATCAGCTCCTGCTCCATCTTCTTCATTTCTAGTGTATTCGCCTTCTTCTTTGTAGCTGGTTTCTCCTCCCGTTTCTTCTTTGTAGCTAGCGTATCTTTCTTCTCTGCCAGTATCATCTCCTCTTTCTTGTGAGTGCTCCTTCTTTATATCTAGTGTCTCCTCCTTCTTGTTAGCCAGGATCTCGACCTTCATCTTCGTAATTATTGTACCTTCTTCTTTGTATCAGCATACCTTCCTCTACCTCTTTTTCTGCTTAGCTGGTGTCTCCTCCCCCTTGTTTGTGGTTAGCGTCTCCTCCCGCGAGTTCGCTAGGATCTCCATCCTTTTTCTTCGTAGCTATTGCTCTTTCTTTTTTGGATCCAGCCTCCCTCCTCCTTCTTCGTGGTTAGCATCTCCTCCCCCTTCTCCTTCGTGGTTAGTGTCTCCTTCCCCTTTGTCATTGTCGCTCGTGTCTCGTCCCCCTTTTCCGTAGCTAGTATATATATCTGACTTTTCTGTGGCCTCTCCTGAAGGCTCCACTTTATCCATCAGCTCGTGCTCCATCTTCTTAATTTCTAGTTTCTTCGCCTTCTTCTTCGGGGCTGGTGTCTCCTCCCTCTTGTTCACAAGTAGCTATCGTGTCGTCGTAGAATCTCTTCCTTTAACGTGTAAAAAAAAATTGCATAGATGACTTTTTTTTTTCTCCAGAGGGAGACTTCATTATTCCAAGTGGAACAACGACATTCATGACTGGCTGTTTAAAGGTGTTTCGCCAATTGTTATAAATTTTGAGACTCAAAAGAGTTGAATTAAATATAGTTTTGGTCATACAGGAATCAGATATTAGTCTTCTATATACCACTATGCAAGATTCTCTACCAGTTTTATTGAGCTTCTGTTATAAAGAACAAAAGCAAAGATGATGATGGCATGATGTTTATATTCTTTCATTTAACTGATGTGCTCTCTGATAAACAGCAGAATAATGTGGGCACTCTTCTCTTTATCTTCTGACCAGAATGCCGTCCTCGTACTTCCTGTCCTGCTGTGGTCTACTAGTGCTATTCGAGCTCGCCCTCGCCCAGTATGAACACCTCGGTTACCCGCAGGGGTATCCAGAGCCCGAGCAGGAGCAGTACACTGCCCCGCAGCTGGCGCCAGACACACCCAGGATCCAACTGCGATTGGCGGGAGACAAGCGGAAACACAACGAGGGGCGCGTGGAGGTTTTCTACAATGGCGAGTGGGGGACTGTGTGTGACGACGACTTCACTATCCACGCTGCCCAGGTGGTGTGCAGGGAGCTGGGCTACCTGGAGGCCATCTCATGGTCGCCGTCTTCGAAATACGGGAAGGGACAAGGTAGAACGGAAAATGCATCACACGCCAACAAACGTCATTGTATTCAGCATAATAGAGAGAAATTGCCGGACTGCACGGTATCTGGCTCATTTACCTTCTTTCAGTTCATGATAATAGTTTTACACATTTTTTTTTTCGCAATTTCCTTCAGCTGAGGGGAAAGTTTCTCTCCACTGGAATAATGACTCTCCTCTTGTTTGTTTCAGGACCCATCTGGTTTGACAATCTCCACTGCACTGGCAAAGAGAAGACTCTGGCGTTGTGTCCATCCAACGGGATTGGAGTGTCGGACTGCAAACACAGCGAAGACGTTGGCGTGGTGTGCAGCGACAAGAGGATCCCCGGGTTTAAATTTGTCAGCACCCTGCCCAACCATGTGGAGGTAAACAAACAATAACCCACAGCACTTATTGTCTTTTTTTTTAGTAGAGCTGAGTGCTCTTAGGAGCCTGTTAAAAGTTTTATATTTAATCTCTGGCAGGTGTGCAGGTTGCAGGTTGAACTTTGTTGACCGCATTTAGTTGTGAGGCATCGTGTAGAAAGATGGTCGCACATGTGTGACAGTGGCTATGCTCCTGAAGAAGCAGCGAAGGATGAGCCCACTATTGATTATTTGATCAGTTCTCTAGTGATTAATCTTAATTCAAATCTTACCCAATGCAACATTAAGGTTACATGCCAGTAATCTCATTGGTAACTGGTTGGTGTTTAAAGCGATTTGACTTGACTCAGACTTTGAGGGTTATTTCACAATGCCGTTCACAAGCAAGCTGCTCTCTCGTCGGTCGGAAATCTCACCAGAATTCTCCATGAAAAAAACCATTGTGTCTGAACATGATGAACTCCTTCCTGTTCTCTGTGTCGCTGCTTGTGCGTGAGCTCATCTGAACATTGAAGAAACACTTTTAAGACATCACTCAGGTCTTTTTCTTTATGTTGTGAATGAAGTCATTTATGTCGCACAAAAATGTCAAAGATGGTTTCTGACATTTCAGTTTTTTATCACACCAATGTCTGTTTATGTGGGGATTTTTGTGAGCTCCGTCTCCTGATTGCACGGGTGCAGACTTTGACTATGAATGACATCACAAGCCAGACCAGATTATATACAGTGTAGGATATGAACTCTGTAAACAGAAACTGTGACTTTGAAGCCTTGTTATCCAGCATCGACGCAAAATAACAAGGGAATCAGCAAGTCACCAGGATCATGTAGAAGCTTTGCTTCTTGTCTGAACCACTGCTTGCGCGTTTCTGAAATGCAGTTTGATGGCATCTTTTCATGAACATTAACGTCTAAAAAGCAGTGATCCCCTGATTAGAGAGTCAGAGTTACGTTGTGCACACTAATCAGCAACGTGTCCCTCCTTTAACTGCTTTGCACGCTTGGAGGCAGCAGCCCACCCTGCCTCTCTGGTTTAACAGCAGTGGTTTCCACATGGCCTGCAGTGGTGGGGAGTTAGTGAAAGTGACATTTAACTGGTAATTGTCAGGTGTTCCTCTTGTAACTGTCAGGGTTGTCTGGCCGGACATCGCTGAGCTTCTCTCTCTTTTAAAGTAACCGTCACCAGAACCATAATGAATACACATTCCAATGTTATGAGTGAACTGCCAGCTCCCTGCTGCCGTCTGCTGCTCCTCTATAAGCTAAGGGAGGACTTTTCAAACTGCTCTCCAAAAATGCGCGGACAGCTGGCAGCGTTCAGGTTCATCACAGTTGGTTTGAAGCCTTTAACTTTTCTCTGCTGTGCTGCGGTGATTAAGCAAGTGTGTCGGCAAGCTGCTGCGTCCACCCCCTGCAGACGCGCACGTAGGCGAAAGGTAAAGATAATGACTCTCCAGAGAGGTCTAGACGGCTGGAGTCCCGCCGGGATAGTAGCTGAACGTCTGACTCAGCTTTTCCGTTATAAAACGCAGCCGGGCCCTACCGCGACACCGCCGGTAGGGCCCGGCTGCCAGGCACAGTCAGGCACCCTTGATGACATGTTGTCGGGGGTTTTGCGGTCTCGTATGATTAGTGGACTCTTGTAGCCTGCATGTGGAGGCGCCGCTGCCTTCTCAGGTGATGGCTACGTCAGTGTGGAGGCCACCCGGTCAAAGAAATTCCCAACGAGTGAGCTAAGAGGGAGGTGTAAGGTGAACCCTTGCACACACGTGCCACTGCCCTTTGACCTCTGTGCGCATGTTATTCTCTATGAGCGCTCTGTCTACCTCACGTTGTTGAAGTTGATGCCTTTTTCAAGCTCCAGAAGCTGTTCTTCTGTGGTGGTTTCCGATAGCAATGACGCGACATCATGTGCCAGATCACCTCCAAGTGTTCGACATTTTCTGTTGCTCAGTAATATTTCCCATGGTGTCGCTCCAGAGTGTATTTGTGTTGCTGAGTGGGTGCAGACTGACTAACATCGCGCTGCACCCACACACACACACACACGCACGCACGCACGCACGCACGCACGCACGCACGCACGCACACACACACACACACACACACACACACACACACTGCATTCCATTTCAAACCCATTTCAGCATGAAGAGGTTCCAGCCAGCGTTTATGAAATGTGGGGTTTGGCTGCATTCCCTCCAACAGGCTGCTTCATTTAACCGAGTGAAGCAAACAGCGGTGAGGTCAGATTTCTCAGCCGGATACATGCAAGTCAACACCGTCCGGAATATTCTTGACTCGATAGGGAAGCGGTGCAGAGACTGTCAACACAAAGCAGCGTCAGAGAAATGTCACAGAATTGTAATTGTTGGCACCATTTGGCATTTCAGCTATATGTCATCGAGAGCTTTTGACACTGAACACGAAAGACTTTGGTCGCTCATAAAAACACAATGTAGATACAGTACATACACTCCATATTTAACATCTGATAGCTGACCGAACACTTTTAGTTTGTTGGAAACTGTGAGGTGCTTAATCCATCAGATATTTTTTGTCAAAATAATTCATGAGTTAAAAAAACTTAGCAGATTACATGAATAATCTAAAGAATCATGCACCGGCAATTAAGATCAGTTGATATACTCAGAGCTGTGATTTGTTAGTTTCTAAAGGTCATCATTAAGTGTGGCAGGATTGGGCCTAAACCCATACGTGCTTGCAGGTATGTAGTTTGTAGTAGTAGTTTTATCACCAGCTCAGATGCATCTTCTTTTTGCATTGTTCGTCCATACATCCGTCTCATTGTTGTAATCTCAGAAATGCCGAGAGAGAAAGTCTTCAAATTTGGCACAAATGTCAACTCAAGCTTAAGGATGGAATGATGAGATTTTGGTGATCAGAAGTCAAAGGTCAAGGTCAACGTGACATTAGACTATACATTTTTGGCCATAACTCCCAATATAATACGCTGATTGACAAAATCCCACGCAATGTTCAAAATGTTCAAATAATATTGCGTGACAGTATGACGTTTTGTATTTAAAAAGGTCAAAGGTCAACTTTTCTGAGATTCCTCCCCTTGTAAACATCTATGGAGTAGCTTCCACTTTGGAACAAATATAAATTCAGTCTCATGTCTTGATGCTCAAAGGTGAAGGTCAAAAGCACAGAGCACATTTTTGGCCATAACTCTCCAAATCTGAGTATCATCTGTCAATCATGACAACAATTCAGAAAAATTTCTAATTTGAGAAGTGGATATTTTGTATCTGAAAGGTCACAGGTCATCTTCACTGTGATCTGTATCATTCTTGTCAACACGATATTTCAGGAATGTCTTGGGGGCCACAAATGTCCTCTTAGGCTCAGCACTGAAATGATAAGATTTTGGTGGCCAGGGGTCGCTCTCAACTAGAGTCGCTGTAGTCTTCACTGCATACGTTGTGGTTCTTAACCGTAACGCGACTGGTTGAAGGAAGAATGCAACCGCATTGTAGTTTGTCATTATGTGTGAAATTGTAAGTTTAAATAAGTGAGTTACGTAGTGAGACCAAAGCGTCATCCAGGGGTTGCGGGTTGTGGATGGAAGATCCTGGTGACAGCAGACGCCCACAGGCCAGATCCCATGTTGCCTTGCTGCGGGCTTCATGCTGGAACAGGTAGCAACAACGTCCTGCTGCCAAAGCTCGACTTTCCCCTCCGCTTTCTCCGCTCTCACCCGTGAGCTGATTACCAGCTGCTATGAAGTCACCCCATGCAGACCATACAACTCCCATTTTCCTCTCTTTAGTCAAGTTTTCCCTCTCAAGCCTCGAAGGTCAAATGTTCCACTTTCCTCCCCGTAAACATCCAACCATGTCGTGGCACGGTAGGGTGTCATAAACTGCCCGGTCAGCCTTTTGGGATTAATGCATGGCTGTCGAATGTAAAACCTTTTAATTATTTTTCACGTAGCTGGTAGATTTTTTTCTTGCTGCAAGTCATTACATTTCTACAGTGCATCGCAGGCAGAAGTTGAGACTCCAGAGGCTCACATGTGAAAATTAAATTGCTCCACCGAGCAAGCAGATGAAGTAGATTATGTGACTGCTTTCCTGCTGTGGGCTGAACAGATTTGTCACATTTTAGGAGACTGTGCCTTTGCTCGTTCTGGTTCTTTTCAACAGCTGTTGTTGTTCTCTTCTTTTCAGTCACTGTTTAGTCTCTCAAGCTGAGATCCGACTTAGATGTTGTTGCCCAAATCAGGTTGAAAACCAAGCATGGAAACTCTTCTCAACTGTGCCACCGTACCTCTTCCGTGGATGGTGTTCGCTCAGTTGCCATGGAGATGGATCTGTTGATATTAAAGCTCAGTGTTGTGATTTTGTCTGTGGCACTTCTCATTCATGTCAGGTGAACAGACTGAGTCAACTGATTAATCTGGTTATTGCAGCATCAGCATGCAACAAATTTCATCTCATGACTTTAGTTGTTTACTATTAAGATTTCAAATTTTCCCACAAGCACAAGTCTTTTGATGATGTACAACAGCATCAGAAATTGCACAGTAGTGATCAGGAAATGGCTTTGCAGGGAGGTTGTGCCACAAGCGGGTCGAACAAGTTACTTTTTAAAGGTCTTAAAAAAACTGCCGTCAATCATGAAGCCACTTCAAATAGCTAATCAAAACAAACTTATTAGAGAAATGACCACTTGAACAAACATCTGTGTGATAAAAACTACCTGAAATGTCAGAAACCCTCTTTTGGGGAAAAAAAAAATTGCATTGTATTGAGTACTTTGATAATTTAGTTTGATTCAAGTCTCTTCCACTTATATGGGGAAGGTTGGTTCATTGCTCATACTACAGCCAGCCACCATCGGTGATCTTTTGGCTCCACTTTTGAGTAGCTTTCATGATGTCTAGTTAATACACAGTATATGTCTATGGTTTATATAGACATGTTTTTTTCCGCCAGTTTATAACTAAGTGGTTGATCATTGAAATGTAACAAGAACATGTGATTATCACTGTTTTCATTTTGTATATGACACTGATATCATGATTTTTTTTTTCATCTGATAAAACACAGCAACTTACAAGTTGCTCAACATACACTATGTGATGCCGTCTGCTTCGTCTTTTGGGTTAAGAGCTCTCTCTCTGCAGAGCACTTAAAGAAATAAAGAAAAATGTAAATAAAAAAAGATTGAATGAATGAATGAATGAATGAATGAATGAATGAATGAATGAATGAATGAATGAATGAATCAATCAATCAATCAATCAATCAATCAATCAATCAATGCACACAGATTTTTTTTGTTTGATTAATGCGTTAATGCTATTTACTGGCTGTCTGATGTGTGAGTGTGAGGAGTTTCCAGTTGCGTCACAGTAAACATTATCTCTGGAGTAATACGAACATTTTTAAGAGGCCACAGTAAACATGGATTTTTGTAATGCACTGTTTTTTTAACTAAGTGTTTTGTTTTCAGCAGCTGTGTGTGTGTGTGTGTGTGTTTCCCTTCTTCAGTACATAAACAGTTGTTGTCAGTC
>CAAKHG010010896.1:1165-15124 GCA_901007715.1 Dactylopterus volitans | reverse complement strand
GCCGACATGAAAGAGCCGGCTGAAGCAGATGAGTGAAGCAAGAGAGGCAACGCGCATCTATTTATGAATATATACATTTTTTTGCAAATGAAAAGTAACATATATATATATATATATGTTACTTTTCATTTACTTTTCATATATATATATATATATATATATATATATATATATATATATAGTAGCTCTTATATAGTAATAGAAACATTACGCAATGTCATGTTCACTTAGATTTACTCTTTTAAAACAAACGTGTAAAAATCAACCTGTACTTAAGCGAAAAGTATTGCCGCTTTCATTTCATTAGTGCTGTCCCTAATTTTGCGCTTGCCATAATTCCAAGCAGTAGAGCCAAACGACTTATTGTTCACCAGCAACACATTTCAGTTTTGAAATTTAAAATGTATTCTTGATTCCGCTGGCACTGTGGTGAAATTTGCCGTCGTACATTACCTGCAGACTGTTTCATGGCTTGGAGCTGAAGGTTCTGTGTTGGAAGACTGTGTGCATTCAGTCTCTAAACCTACAGACCTGAAGACTCTGCTCCAGCACCACAAGCTCCTCGGGCATTTAGACCATCATGGTAGGCAGTCTTCTATCAGAACTGCTTTTGCATTTGATGTGGATTTTGAGAATGGGAGCAATAATTCTCACTTTTGTCTGCCTGTGTAGTTCCACCCTCAAGCATGGGCGACAGCATCCACTCCTCCCTGTCTTCAGTTCCGCTCTGCACGATGACAAAACCTAAAGAGCAATCCAGCCAGTCGGGCCTCAGCGATGACACAAACAACGCCGTGTCATTTGTGGATGAGGTTGCAGTTGAAATGATCACAGTGACAGATTATGCAGAGGTTGAGCTAGGTGCCAGCAATGACATGGAGTTGATGATAGGAGATACCTATTTTGAAGGAACTGAGAGTTGCACAGTGGCAGAAGATTCAAATGTAGAGCTCCCAGGGGAAATGGCCAGGGAGGAGGAAGTGGGTAAAGCAGTGGAAGATAAAGCACCAGATGAGCCTGTAGGTTGTTTGAAAGACACAATCCACCCAAAAGTCAAAGAGGACGAATCTGGATCTTTTCAACACCACATCTCAGTGGGACCTCATGACTGCCCGGACTGTGACAAGAAATTTAAATTTGCCTCTTCTTTAACGGCGCACAGAGTCATCCACACTGGTGAACGTCCCCACCGCTGTCACGAGTGCGGTCGCTGCTTCTCCTTCAGGCAGTCCCTCGATAGGCACAGGAACACGCACAAGCCCGGACGCAAGTATGACTGCATCATCTGTGGGCAGACCTTCCTCTCCCTGTCAGCCCGCACAGAGCACAAGCAAACACACATGGTTGATGGTGTTTACAGCTGCCAGCAATGCAGAAGGAAATTCAACTGGGAGCTGGCGCTCGCGAAGCACCTGAAAACGTACACTGACCACAATGTCAGCAACTCTTCGAGGCATTGTGAGGAGGGGCAGAGGGTTGCTACAGGTGAAGAAAACGTCAGCCAGGCTCCTGTTACACTTGGGGCCCCTGACTGCCAGGAGCCAGAGGATGACACTTGTATTCATGATGCAGAGAAGGCGGAGGGTAAGAGGGCCAAGTGTCCCACCTCAGTTACTGAAGACGTGATCCATCAACATGCCAAAGGAGTCATTTCCCACGTCAAAGTGCGCACAAGTGGGCGCAAACGCAGACCCACCATGAAGATCCAGGTGATAAACTTGCAGAAACGGGTGAACAGTAAGAGAAGAAAAGAAATCACCATGGCGAATCCTCCAGCACTGAAGCCTTTGCCTTTCAATTGGTAAAATATCCCAGTCCCATGAACCTCTGTGTGTTCCTTCCTGTCTCACATATGAATTGTTTCATTTCTCCTGTTTTTATTTTCTTTGCAAAGTTTGCATAGTTTGGAGGTGTGAAAGACGGCAATATTAGTCTGCCTCAAGCCATCACCTTAAACAGAGATGAAGCCCACTGCATAAATACTTGATTTCGTTTCGTTACAGGTTTAGTGCATATGGGTATAGTAGTTTATTAAAAATATTTTGTCATTGAAATTTCACAGCCCCAACCAGAGCTATTATCCACCACAACATTTTACTACAGTCTATTTTTCAATCTTGATTTTTATACTTAATATTTATTTTTCTATTCATTTCTACTAGGAACACATGCCAGAAAATCTTTGAGTGTTTAGTTTTTATGCATGTTTAGGTATGCAGGTCAAATGGCTCTCATGAACTGTTGCTTTCTCTTGAACAGCGACGAGCACTCCTACGGCTCACCAGTTGTCTCATCGAAGGAGGACGTGGAAAGTTAGTGATCATCTTTAAATCTATAGAATTTCAGTCTTTCTCCCCACATTTAAACATTTTTAAGATAAAGGGAGTGTTGGCACACTACATTGCATGGAAAAGATATTGCAGCAAAAATTGCACGAAACTAAATCGCAGTATGGATGACAACAAACAACTACCTGGGAAAACAAAGACTCCTGATTTCCTGATTTTTTTTTGATAATCAAACATGCAGGGCTGTAACTGTCAAGGGGTGACGAGCACTGCTGCACAATGTGAAGATGTCAGGAAATAAAACTTGACTAAAATTGAGTCATTTCCAAAGAGGAACATTATTGGAAATTTGTGACTTTTTGTTTTAAGGAAAACTGGAAGTAGTTATTAACCTGTTGATTTTTTTTGTGTGATATTTAGTACAGAATATCATATAATTCAGTAATCATTGCTTACATTAAGTGTTCAAGAAATTTGACATTGGCAGAGAATTGAAATGGCATTTAAAAAAACTTGCTTACAATAAGCTGCACATTTGCTTACAAATATGGCAATATTTTCTTCTTGACCTGAGCAGCTTGATCAAACGTTATTTTGATATCAATTTTTCAAATGCTCCAACTGTTTGTCATTTAATTTAAGTAGTTCATCAGGTAATTCCTAAATTTCAGACAGTAATTTGCAAGGTCACTGTAAATCTGTGTAATTGAAAGCCCACATTGAAAACACCCAACTTTTCTATTGTCATTTACATTGAATTTTTTCTGTAGTATGTAACATTTTTTTCTCTATCTGGTGCTGTGGCAGATGGTTCGTTGGATGCTTTCGCCTGTTCTAAGTGCTCATTCCACCATTCAGAAGAAGTGCAGGTCCAGCAGCATATTGATAAGATTCACTCTGCGGAGGCTGATGGTAACAAGTTGTCCATTGACTCCCTCACAGTTGAAGAGGGACGTTTTAATTGTCAAGACTGTGAGAAGAGCTTCAGGTTCCAGTCCTTGCTGAAAGCCCATCAGCGCATCCACACAGGCGAGCAGCCCTTCTTCTGCTCTCAGTGTGGACGACGTTTCTCCTTCAAACAGTCCCTGGAGAGGCACAAGCAGACGCACAAGTCCGGACGCAGGTATGAGTGCCTGATCTGCGGGGAGTTCTTCAAGTCCCTTGTGGCTCACAGGGAGCACAAGAACACCCACATGGAGAACGGAGAGTATCCATGTTCGGAGTGTGGCCGTGCATTTGCCTGGAAGTCAGCACTGGTGAGGCACCTGAAGACCCACAGCAAGGATGATGGTAAAGTGAAGCATTCCTACAAGTGCCCTCGCTGCGACCTGGCCTTCAGCTGCGCAGCTTACCTCAACAGGCATCTCCAGACTCATCAAGAGGAGAAACTGCACACGTGCAACTGTGGTAAGAGCTTTGCGTATCGGGCTGCTCTCAAAGCACACCAACGCATCCATCAGAAAGAGCGGCCCCACATCTGCACACACTGCGGCAAGGGGTTCCTCTACAAGGGAGGTCTGCTGAGCCACATGAAGATCCACTCGGAAGAAATGCCCTTCATGTGCTCCTTTTGCGGAAAGTGTTTCAAAAGGGAACGCAGCATGAAGAAGCACGAACGCTACCACACCAGAGAAAACGTTTTTAGCTGCTCGCAGTGCAACAAGAGCTTTGTCTACAAGGCGACTTTGATTAGACACGAGCTGACGCATTCGGGGGAGAGGCCGTATCTGTGCTCCGACTGTGGGAAAGGCTTCTTCTCCCATGCCGAGCTTCTGAAGCATGAGCGTTTCCACACGGGCCATAAACCCTTTCAGTGCCCCCACTGTGGGAAGAAATTCACACAGTCTTGCTACCTGACCATTCACCTGCGCTACCACACTGGAGTCCGGCCGTACTCCTGTGCAGAGTGCGACAAGAGCTTCCTCAGTGCCAATCGCCTGAAGAGACACCAGCAGACTCACACAGGGGAAAGACCATACCTCTGTGGAGAATGTGGGAAGGGCTTCAGACAGTCATATCACCTCAAAATGCATCATCGCACACATATGAAGTTAACATAGATAGCCAGGGCCCTGGCAGCCCTATTCAGAAATTAGTTTCTTTAAAGTGTCAATATAATTATTAATGGTAAACTGTTAATTTGGACAAAAACAATTAAATTTGCATTAATGCTGCTTTTTCAAAAACTGCCGAGATATAGTTGTTTGTCCGAGTCAGAGCAAGTTCACATTCATTCGAATGTGGTAAATGTGTGTATTTTCATGGTGTTGCTATTAAACCCCACAAAAGATTGATACAAGGGGCCCTGTGGAACTTTTTTTTAACCCTACTGTGGCCCCGGGGCCATGCTGACCCCAGATGAAATCTTTTGCAGTCAAAAAATGTTTTTTATTCATCAAGTTGTCTGAAAATAATGGGGATTGTTCTACATGATTAAAATAAATTTGGAGTAATTTGATTGAATTATTGGGTGTTTTATTGAATTTAATAACTTCTGTAGTCCTCTGGGGTCAAAAAGCCCCCTCAGCACAAAGTGGTGCAATGGGGCAAATTGTCCATACTGCTTTCCATACTGCGTTTAAGCATACCAGGTGAGGCGTACTTGTGTAACTAGGGAGGCCCTCTATATCAAGGTGTGGATCATTTTCTTTAACTCAGGCAACATGGGCAAAAGACGAGATTTAACTGATTCTGAAAAGTCAACATTGTAAAAAGTATTTTGGAGGGATGCAGCACTCTTGAAATTGCTAAGATATTAGGGCATTATCAAGGAAGCGTCAAACATTTTGCTATAAACAGGGTTGAGAAGAAAAAGACATTAACTGCCATAGATTTGAGAAGAATCAAATATTAAGCTACGAGGAACCCAATATCCTCCAGTGGAGTCATATCCCAGAACTGCAACATACCTGGAGTGCCCAGAAGTACAAGGTGTTCAGTACTCCGAGACATGGCCAAGGTAGGGAGGGCTGCAACCCAACCACCACTGAACAAGACACATAAGATGAAACATCAAGGCTGGGACAAGAAATGTCGGAAGATGTTTTTTTTTTGTTTTGTTTTGTTTTGTTTTTGGTTGATGGACTGATGAGATGAGAGTGACTCTTGGCAGACCAGGTGGATGGTCTGCCAGATCAGGAACAGCCACAGAGCACCACTTCCAATCAGATCCCAGCAAGGTGGAGGTCGGGTGCTGGTATGGCCTCATATCATTAAAGATGAGCTGGTTGGACCTTTTCGGGTTGGAGATGGACTCAAAATCAACTCCAAAACCCACTGACAGTTGTCCTCATCTTTCAGGAAGACCACGATTTTTATGCAGGACAATGCTCCATCACATGCACCCAAGCAGTCCACTGCTAGCCAGGAAAGGCCTGAAAGACGAAAGAATAATGACATGGACCCCAGCCTCGCCAGACCTAAACGCTACTGAGAACTTGTGGGCACTTCCTGTATAGGAGATTTATGGTGAAGGAGAACAGTGCATCTCACTGAGCAGCGTCTGGAAGGCTGTCGTTGCTGCTGCTGCACAAAACATTGATCATCAACACATCCAAAAACGGACTCCATGATTGGAAGGCTTCTTACTGTTATTGAAAAGAAGGGTGCCTATATTGGTCACTTATTTTTTTGTTTTAAATGTCAGAAATGCTTATTTATAAATTTTGAGTTATTATTCTGACTTTAACAGATAAGTGAGATGGGAAAATTTTTGTTTTCCATTTGGTTGCATAATAATTCTGCACACAAATAGTTGCCCCACAACTGTGCACACAGATATTCTCCTAAGAAAGCCAAAACCTCAATTGTACTTAATTAAATAGTCAGGTTTGAGGTTTATTAACATTTTGATGTGACTGTGAATTAGCACCAGAGTGATCTCAAAATGTACCAAACATGCAGTGCATACATCTGCAAAGATCACACCATTACTACCTGCCTTGCATGCAACTGGGAGCATATTCATACTGTTTTTATTCTGAAAAGTTTGCTTTGAAAAGTGAAATGTTTTGGAAATTAATGTTTACATGATCTACATGTCTGAAAAGTTGAAACACTGATGCACATAACTGATATTTATGCATTATGAACAATCAAAGCAGACAAGGGTAAGAGAAACAAGTGCAATTATGTGCTGTCATTTAAAAAATTTGAATGATTCAAAAACAGCATCCTCACTAAACTGACACATACCAGTCCAAGTCAAAATAATTTTCACATTAGCTAAAAAACAAGGTATACTTTTGTTAACATGGTCTACTGGCCCTAAATTCCAAAACGAAGGGACAAATTTGTGGTAATAGGTTGGACTAAAGACTGAATGTGTGACACAATTGACGGTTTATGTGATATGCTTTGAATGACAGTCAAACCAGATGGGGTCAATCTGGACCCCAGCAGACAAAAGGTGTAATGCAGTCGGGTGGACGTTATGAAGGTCAAGTCTTACGTGCAGTTATTACATTCCACAAACTAAAGAGCACTCAAATAAAAACAACCTCATGCTGCAACTAAAGGTTCAGTGCTCCTCAGTGTATCTAACATCTTGCCTCAGACTTGAAATAATGAGAAGAAGGAGGTTCTACATAAATCAGGTCTTTATTGATAAGTATTTCAACAAAGAAAAAACAAAACAAAAACAAAGAAATCACTGGTTTACAGTAATGGCTTTAAATGTTTGAGTAAGAAGTTGCATTTTCTTTTCAGCAGTGGTTTAATGCAGCAGTGGAAAAAAAAAAAATCCCACTGTGATGCACGTCTACAACTGGTCATTAATCACTGTTGAATGTCAGCTTAAAAATCTGAGTGTTTAGTGTTGCACCTTCCAGAACAGCCCAAAAAAAATTTTTTAGGTGTATTTTATGAGTAACTGACAAACAAATCAACATTTTACATTGTTTGTTGGGACTTATTTCAATGGCATTTGGAAAGAGATAAAAGTACTCGACATCTAAGCTACTCTAGAACTTACTGAGTGCACGGGATCACTTCAGCTATGAGGAAATAAGAGTTGCATGATTTCTTTGCCCACACAGGCAGTTAAACAACGCTCTGCACGCTGCTCAGAGAGACGCCTACACAGCTATGTGCAGAGTGATTGGGCAGTGGTCGCTCCCTGTCACTTTGTTGCGGATTTTGCTGTCACAGAGCCCCGGCAGCAGAGCGCTGGACAGCAAAAAGTAATCGAGCCGCCAACCCACGTTCTTAGCGCGGGCGTTCATCATGTAGGTCCAGAAGGTGTAGGCGTTGGCCTGCTCGGGGTAGAGCTCTCGAAAGCTGTCGGTGAAACCGGCCTCCAGCAGCTGGCTGAAGCCCTCGCGCTCCTCCGGGGTGAAACCTGCATTTTTCTTGTTCCCCTTTGGATTCTTCAGGTCGATCTCCTGGTGTGCGACGTTGAGGTCACCACATAACACCAAAGGCTTCTGTTTGTCGAGCTCACTCAAGTACGCTCGGAAATCGACGTCCCAGGTTTTGCGGTAATCTAATCGCACAAGGCCTCTGCTGGCGTTCGGTACATAGGCGGTCACCATGAAGAAGCTGGGGAACTCTGCAGTAATGACACGGCCCTCCTTGTCATGCTCCTCTTTGCCTGAGTGGAGAGAAAATTCACGGAACAATTACATAGATAGTTGACATGGATTCATACTTGTTCTGGTTTCTCTGTGGTGTCAAAATGATTGTAGACGATATAGTGAGGTAGGTGTATTATATTTCATGTGAATGAGCAGAGGTCTGACAGACACTGGGTGAACCAAAGCAATCCAAGCAGGGTAGAACCAGGGGGACACAAACTAGCAAATGAGCTTTCCCCTTTGGTAAATGGAGCAGACAAATGTGTCTTTTACAAACCTGCACTCAGACTAATTCTAAAAATTGAATTTGGGTCATCAACATCCACTTACTGACTTGTTCAAATACAACTGACTTTCGGGATTACATAATATTTTGACACCATGCTGATACTGGAGGTAGCTGTTCATGATGGTGGAGCTTTCATATTATGTAGTCAAGACACGCATCTACTCAGATCACAGAAATGCATCCAACCAAAACTGCTGTCCCAAAGGTCAAGCAGCGAATGGCTAAAAACATTTTCTGTATGAGGCTAATTACATCCAAAAAACTTTTGCCATTTTCAGTCTCCAAGGTTGAACCTATCATGTAATTTTAATGGCGGCAAACCGTTCACCAGCGTACGCCACTCACCAATGCCGTAGGTCACTTTGAGGGGTTCATTCTTGCAGAGCATGGCCACGCCACTGTAACCTTCCTTTTCATCTGACACGGCCCAGTACTTGAAGGCGTACTCAGGCATTGAGGTGATATCAGCAGGCAAGTCTTTCTCTGCACACTTGGTCTCCTGCAGGCACAAAACATCTGGAGCCTCCTCACGCACCCACTGGAAGGAAAGGACACACATCAACCGGTAAAACTGCACGCAAACTTGGCAAATCATTCAGGTTAATCTTTGGGAAGAAAAAAAAAGTAACTGTAAACTCACATCAAGGCCCTTCTTTTTCACCCAAGCCCGCAGTCCATCGACATTCCAGGAGGTGATCTTCATGTTTGCGTTGCGTCCATCCTTGCTTGTCATTTTGTCAGGCGGATCATCGTACAATATTGGAGCCTCTGGTTCCTTGACCTTCTTTGCCTTCTTGGCGGAATCTTTCAAGTCAAAAGTGGTGGATCAGACGAGAATGGTGAAAATATATTTCAACGAACTATATTGTAATGAACATGGGGAAACGCCATAAACTTGAAGAATGGATTTGTGCATCACGTCGTACCAGAGCCGGAGTCCTTCTCCCCATCTACCGAGGCCTCCTCTGTCTTCTTGCCTCTCTTCATGCTTAAATTGACTCTGACCACAAATACACCCCGCAGACGCCGCAGACCTGCCGCTGGAAAAGCACAACAATTGTAGGTGGCATGTTTATCCGGAGTTGAGTCTTTATTCAAAGTTAACCAGACTGGCTCGGATTCGGTAAATTTCTGTTCTGGTGTTCCATCCAACTTATTTGTTCATAGGAGTTAAGTTTTCTTCTTAGGTTGTTTAAACTTATCACTGGACATTTATGTGACTCACATATTAGTCTTTTGTATGTAATTTAATGTGGTCCATCTACACCGGAAAGCATGAAAAGGCTTCAAATGTGGCCAGACATGAAATTACTGTTTACAAAAAAATGATTCATTCTCATCGGTAAGATGAAATCAGAAGGAGCTAAATACTCCACTAAGCCACACCGCAATATGAAATAGTATCACAGTAATCGAGGCAATTGAGAGTTACTTAATTTCTTACTAGTAATCGGCTTTCACTATCTGCAATATTCCAATATCGGTTAACCTATGTAGGTGCCGTTTTAGATCGTGAAAGTGGCAGATAATTGCTGTGCTATGTCAAACTAACAACAATATTATACAACACGCAGTAACTACAGAAACTCTCGCAAGTTGTGCACCTTTCCCTCAACGAACAAGTGCGCTATCGCTAGCATTTCCTTTGTGACAAAGAGCAGCCGCCGTGAACGATGACTGGGAGTCACACGCCAGCTAACGCGTCCTTTCGGACTCCCTGGCCAACGCAAAAGCCAACAATGGACATTAATGTTTTCTTTATAAGCAGCTACGCGTCTCAGGGAAAATACATGCAAATGTTCTTACTCGCACACTTTCTTAGCAGGATGCTGCACAGATTAGGCGCGCGCTGCGTCCCTGTCAATCACTCAAGCGCTCGTCCACGTGCGGCCGCACTGGCGGGCTTCCTGGATTCATGCCTGATTATAATTACAAACTATTACTCGTTTATTTCCCGTGAAATAAATGACGACAGTAACACGCGGAGCGCGCCGCTAAAACACATCTTCGCAGTGTCGCGAGGGGCTACTGAAGTGAAATATCACGCAGCTTTAGAGACATCTTATTTGAGAGGCGAATTCACCAGCTCACATTGTTTGGGTCCTACGAACTTCACATGAAGGAGTTGGATTCCAGAAGTTTATACATACAGTAAATTTATCATTTAAAATTTGTCCCGCGCTGGTGGGTAGAATAAATGTGAATTCGGGAAGTAAAATAGAACGTATTGGTATTTTATTTATTAATACAGTGTTAAAACAAGTTGAAATTGGTGTGCTTGGGCTGCTAGCATATATTTGACTCCCGTTTTTGCGATGGGATTTTCGTCTTTTACAGAAAAATAATTCATAACCTGGAGCTTTCTACTGCGTTCTACTTCTTTAGCGGCCATGACTGTAGTGATTGGGTTCGAGGGCAGTGCCAACAAGATTGGCATAGGAATCATCAGGGATGGTGAAGTGCTCTCCAATCCGAGACGGACCTACATTACCCCTCCTGGTCAAGGCAAGTCACACTTGAGCTCAAACACTAACGTTAGCACCTAATAATTGTCTCGCTGAAGCTGATAATTACATTATTATGTCACCAGGCTTCCTTCCGAGTGACACAGCCAGACATCATCGTGCAGTTGTACTGACTGTCCTTAAGGAGGCTCTGGAGCAAGCGGGGCTGAAGCCTTCACAAATAGACTGTGTGGCATACACGAAAGGTAACAAGCTCCTGTGCAGTAGAGTAACATTTGCAGCAGACAAATGCTGGCCTTAAAGAGGATTATATTACATTTTGACCTGAACAGTAATCAAGGATTTAGGGCTGAAAGTATTCAGATCTGTTGCTAAATACAGATTGTACAGACTTCAGGAGTAAGAGTAAATTATATCTACCAATTACCAACACCATCCTTCAGTCCAGTTCAGCTCTGTCCACTTTTATTTATGATGTGTAAAAATCATATCAGAAGTCATCTTGGGGAACTTTTCATACAGAGCAGGCCTCAGACCATGCAGTTGCAGTTTAAAGAAGACATAAACAATTGTTGTACACTACCTGAGGGGACACCACCTCTGCTCCTTGAGGACTATTGCCCTGCATTTTTAGATGACTCTGCTGAAACACTTTAAAATAACAGGCTTATCATCAAGCTCTATAGCTGCGTTTTGCGTCACAGTGTATGTCTGATTTCCCAGCGTTGCTTTTGCTGGCAGCATCGCTACAGCAAATATGTTGGGCTATTTGCAACACAAAAAGACAGTGGCTGTGTTCAGGATCGCTGACTAATGTACTGCCTACTACATACCCACATTTTATGTATTACATACTTTCTAGTAAACCAACTATTAGTACATCACACTAATTACACGTATAGTATAAACACCAGCCAAAAGTGAAATTGCGGTATTGTTTGCAATGGACATCATATTTTCTAAACAAAAGTACCTAACAAAAATGCTAAATTTGACAATAAGGTTTTTTATCTTCAGAACAACATGAAGTGTGGTATTTTCTGTTACAAGTTTTCTAAATCTCGGGAAATGTTTATGCAAATCTCCAAACAGACAGATTTTTTTTTTCTCTAAGAACATGTAAGACCTTTTCAAACACGTTATAAAAGTACTAATTAATAGTTTTGGAGCAAAAATTACTGTCTGCTTGGATGTCTGCAGTCTTGTTGTCTGAAAAGACGTGTGTTTACTAAAGCTTGTTGTTTGAGGTAAATAAAGTATAAAAAGGAAAATAGAATAAAAATTTGATCTTTTTCTGAAATCTGTGACAAATTTCCACTTTTTCAGGTCCGGGAATGGGTGCCCCCTTGGTAACAGTGGCCCTGGTGGCTCGGACAGTCGCTCAGCTCTGGGGGAAGCCGCTCCTCGGCGTCAACCATTGTATTGGACACATTGAGATGGGCCGACTTATCACCAAAGCCAACAACCCCACCGTGCTTTATGTTAGCGGAGGGAACACGCAGGTTAGTTTCTGTATGGGCCTCAATCCTAAAGAAAGGACTGAGTCTGCATGAATCTTGGGTTCTGAATTTGGTTTTTCTTCTTTTGTGTAGAAGAGCATGTTCACAGCTTGCTTTTAAATAGTTTTTGAAAACCTGCAAAATGCAAGGTTATTATGCATCAGTGTGAGTAAATCTTGTTCACTTTATCCCACGAAGGTCATTGCATACTCAGAGCGGCGTTACAGAATATTTGGGGAGACGATCGACATCGCGGTTGGAAACTGTTTGGACAGATTTGCCAGAGTTATCAAGGTTTGTGCAATTTTTGTAGCCTTTATGGAAAATATGTCTTTTGCTCTACATGATACATGTGTGCTATTACTTTGCATTGAACTGTTTCTCTTTTCAGATTTCCAATGACCCCAGTCCTGGATACAACATAGAGCAGATGGCAAAGAAGTGAGTAATAGCACATTAGTAAATGTGTACTAACTTTCTGCTATTGCTGGCCACATTCATCTTCAGTGCAATATCTCCTTTTGGGCGGTGTGCTTAATGTTTGCGTCTTGTCCATGATGTCAGGGGGAGTCAGTACGTGGAGCTGCCGTACACAGTAAAAGGAATGGATGTGTCATTTTCTGGGATTTTATCCTATATTGAGGTGAGTGTTTGCAATAAGTAACAATGTCGAAATAAAGATACATTCATAATCCTTTTTGTAATATGTTTTATATAGTGTATACAGGTCAGTGAGGCAGATGCCCAAATTTATGCTCAAGGCTGGAGATTTCTTACATTTGACCCTTCTCTTTAATTTGCCTTTTTCTTTAGATGTGACTCATGTCTTCTCGATTTTAACACTTTTTTCCTTCATAGGAAGCTGCTCATAAAATGCTGAGCTCTGGTCAGTGTACAGCAGAGGACCTGTGTTTCTCCCTACAGGTACCAATTACTATATGTTAGTTGATATAGAGCTGCCCTTCAAGTTGGTTATGAGAGTCAATAAGCTAAAATTCCAGTCCCTAGGCGGGCATTGCGTAGTTAATCTCAAGAAGTGAGTATTAGTCCATCTTGGCACACAATACTACATTGTTCTTCAAGAAGTGATAGTAAGTCATTTTAGCGTAAAGGAGCTGCACTAGAGCTGCAGCTGTATCAAAGCTGCTCATAAACGCATAGATCCTGGAGTCACGCATCTATGAATAGGTTGTTACCTGTAAGAATACACAAAATATTTGGTTAAGTATGTATTTCAGTATTGGAGTCTGCTTGATTCACTTTTTGTACAGTATGGGGAAAAAAATCCAAAACATAAAATTTCCCCAATTTCCGATTAACAGTCTACCACTGCCTCCTTAAATCAGATTTGTGCTTGTGCGTTCTTCATAAATGGGGCTAGTTTGTAGGACATGACTCACCATTTTCCACTCTCGGGTGATGAGATGGCAGTCACTGTTCTGGATGGATCATTGTTGAAAGTTACTGCAGATCTTGTGAGCAACGGCACCTTATGCTTGTTCATTAAGAACAACTGTATTTGTGTAGCATCTTTATAAACACAGTTGCAAAGCTTTCCAGGTGGAAACTTAGTGGTGAGGTGTAGTCGCTCTAGATTCTGCTTAGCATTTTTCATGATGCAGTCTAACCAGAGACTTGTGCAATCTGTTCCCAGTGTGAATATGCTTGTGTAAAAACACAAATTAGAAGTTGCTCTGCATGCAAAACGCCACGGCTAACCACTGCTGAAGGTTAATTTCATTACACGCCTGCACCAGAAGGTACAAGTATTGTACCAAAATGGTTTGATAAAAATGTGTTTACCGTTACATCCCTAGTAACAAATGTGTGCAGTACGTTTAGATT
>CAAKHG010010878.1:21025-42732 GCA_901007715.1 Dactylopterus volitans | reverse complement strand
GAGGGACACGCAGTCAACGAGGAAATCAGGGACGTGAATGCTCCTTTGACTGAAGATGGCTCACAAGGATGGTTTTTCTCTATTTGAGAACTTAAACACTCGAAGTTTAATAATATATGTGTGTGTGTGTGTGTGTGTGTGCGTGCGTGTGTGTGCCATCTTACTCAAGATATTGAGCTCAGCTCTCTCTGTATTGGCAGCAATTTGGTTTTGGTTTCCCTCCAAGCATCCAATGGACTTTCTAACTGATGCGATTTTAATCTTCTTCATATCCAGATGGAGACTCAGGTGGCTTCTGGACACACAAGCCTCATTAAAACACATCTTTACTGTTGATTGGAAAATGATTTTTTTTTTTTTTTTTTAACTCAAATACCAAACAGATAGAAAATGTAGCACCAATAATCACAGTCCAATACTCATTTGAACCCCATCACGACACGCGTCATCATGACATACAGAGGTGCATCAAAACCTTCAAAGATTGAAAATCTAAACCTCCAATATTCACGAAAAACATTTCATCAAACAGTCAGGTGAAGTGTGGAAACTTTTTGAATTCTATCTGAAAAACTAGTTGCATGACCTTATTTTGAGTTCACTTCTCGTGTAAACTGTTGCTGTCTGTGGGGAAACAGACCATTTTAAAATATTAAAATTTTTCTCACTTTTGGAGCAATTGATCTTTAGAAAATATGCATAGAGCAGAGTTATCTATGTTTTCTGGCACGAGTTTGAGATCTGCCTTTACATTCAAACCGTGATGACAGCCTGACTCCGTGTGGGATGCGTCTGCAGCTCCTCATTTGGCAGGTAGATCGAAAAACATCTTCCACCTGGTGAGTCATGGAGCTCTGGGCCACCTGCTCTGAATGTTCGACGCCTCCTTCTTCCAAACATGACATGGTCAGCCATTCATTTGAATCAGGGGTGCTGGAGCAGGAGAACCAGCACTGGGAAACACCGGATTAGACATGCATGATTTCGAACAAAGTGTTTACTTAACGTGATTTGAACAATTATGGTCCACGCTGCTCTGCTGACAAGAAGAGTGTTTTTTTTTTCATAACTCTATGTGAGGCCACCAAATGATTCCTACCAGCTCAAGATGCTTCTCTGTGTCTCTCAACATTATGACAACAAGACAATGATGGCATATGTTGTGAGTTCAAGACTGAGAAGATGCGGTATGAATATGTTATATCCGTGTAGCTATAGCTATATTACACCAATCAGCCATAACATTATGACCACTGACAGGTGAAGTGAATTACATTGGTTATCTGGGTACCATGCCACTTTGACAAGGGTTGAATTGTGATGGCTAGACAACTGGGTGAGAACATCTCCAGAACTGAAGCTCTTGTGGGGTGTTCCCACTCTGCTCTGCAGTGGCCAGGACCTATCAGAAATGGTCCAAAGAAGGAAAAGCAGTGAACCAGCAACAGGGTCATGGTCATGGGCGGCCAAAGGTCATTGATACACATGGGAAGCGAAGGCTGGCCCACGTGGCACCATCCATCATACGATCTACTGTAGCTTAAATATGCAGAAATAAGTTCATGTTCTGATCAAAAGGTTTCAGAATGCACACCATAACACAGTTTGTCGTGCATGTGGCTGCGTGAGGGTGCCCATGCTGACCCCTGTCCTCTGCTGAGTCAGCAATTGACACATGAGCATCGGCGCTAGAGCACAAAGCAATTGAAGTAAGTGGTCATGTCTGATGAATCACGTTTTTCTTTTCCATAATGTGGATGGCTGGGTGTGTGTGTGTGTCATGGTATTTCCGTGAGTGGCCTCTTTCAGCAGGATAACGCTCTATGTCACAAAACAAACAGTCTTCCAGGAAATGGTTTGAGGAGCGCAACAACCGGTTCAAGGTGCTGACAGGGCCTCCAGATTCCCCGGATCTCAATGCGACTGAGCATCCGTGGGTCCAATTGGAGGCTCAACCGGACAACATACAGGACTTAAAGGATCTGATGCTGACATCTTGGTGCCAGATACCACAGCACACCTCCAGAGGTCGAGTGGAGTCCAAGCCTCAATGGTGAGGGCTGTTTTGGCAGCAAAAGGTGGACCTACACAGTATGAGACAAGTGATCATAATGTTAAGGCAGTTTGATGTATTTCCTCCTGTATTCATGACTTGTTCTCCTCTTTCTTTTCCTCCTCCTCAAAATGCCTGGTCCCAACTCATTGCTGTGCAGCAGCTGGAAGTGTTCTCCTTTCGGCAGGTTATAAACGGTCAAACCATCAATTCAATAAACCCCTTACAGCCTTTTTAATGTGTCAAAGCGGGGACAACACGGGAGGTATTTGTAACATTGATGAAGGCTGCATTCCATTTAAGTTAGCTGTCATTCTGTATGCTCACTCTGATATGATTCAGGGATAATGACCACCTAGGTGTACACTTCGGTGCCTGTTATTTCTAAAGCATGAATTAATTGACATTGATAACTTGTCTTTAAGTATTAACAATATTGTACGTGAAGGTGAATTTGCAAGCCCCGCATTATTCAGGACACAACGCGGTCGCCTGAGGTGTATAAAACTGGCAGCTGGGGAAAGTCACAGATAAATCCCCACACTCATTTTCTTTATACCGTTTACAGTTGCCTTAAAGTAAATTCACATCCCCGATAAACTTACACGTGAGCATTTACTGCTGATAGTCTCATTTGTTTTGCACATTGCGAAAGAAAACTGTGGTTCGGTGACAGACGAGACCTCACATGTGTTTTATGGATTAACCTACAAATAGCATGAATTTGCTGGATCATTCGTATTGATCGACACGGGCATCATATTCGAAATAAACATGAGCGTTTCACGTTTTTTTGCAAGTTGTCCACCTCTCTGAATTTCGAAGAGCCAAGAATTTGGGCCTTGGATGCGTTTTAAGGCACACTCGTTTGCAGTTGTTGCAAACTGTATCTCTCCAGCTGTGAGAGGCAATTGCCATATACAGCTTTCTCACCAAATTTAGCATTTAAAAGCAGGTTTTGTTTTTTTTTAAACGCAGGTGAACTCGCAAACAATCAGCAATCGACTCCTTTCCCATTGCCAGCGGATGAGCTGCGAGACTGTTTTTTCTTTTTCTTTTTTTGCCCATGTCACGTTGGTGACATCATCAGCGTGCCAGAGCAGAGCGAAATAAACAATGCAAAGGAGCATGAAAGCCATGGAGACGGCTGTCGGCTCTGTTCTTCCCTCATTTTCTACTTTCGTCTCTCTAACTATAAAGACTTGACCGCTGATGAGACGAAGGCGGATGGAGTTTATGACTGATATTTCAAAGCATCGGCACATTACACCAACATCATCCCATAAATTTGCCCGTTCACCGAGGTGGGACATTCCCACTGCAGCTGATCGGAAGTGAGCCGATAGAAACTCATGTCCGCTGCAGAGTCATTTTACACAATCGCCTGGAGGCCCATCAGAACCTTTCTCAAAGCCGTCAGGAGCCGATAGTTGACGTGTTTAAGTGTGTTTTGTAGCCAGTGAGAAAGCGGCCATGATGTCAGTTATTCAGAAAAGTTAGCAGAGACTGTTATGGTTCACTCTAAATCACAGAGCAATGACGTTGAAGCTAGATTTTGCATGGGAGGACACTCGAGATATCAGAAAACACATCGAAACCCCAAACACACACACTTGTCATCAGGTGTTAGACGTCTCACCGAGTGATCCATCCAGAATAAAAAAAATAAATAAATTGGATGCCGCAGGAGACTCACGCTTAAGCACACATACAGAGGCCAGGAATACGCTCCATCTGCAGGGCATGACGGCCGAACGGCAGCGGTAAAACTGACAGTGGCGTTCCTTACATGTGACTTGGATGGGGGTGAGAGACCAGGAGCAAAGCGCGAAAGTGTGATAGCGACGGAGGCGAGCGGCAGGGAGACGCGGTAGCTGCCGCCATCACACCTCGCAAGACCACATCTGCTGTCACGCTGCACCAACTTTGGATTTTCCACCCTCATACTCAGTCAGAGACTTTTGCACAATCTCTATATTTGTCAGCGCAATCAGGCACAGATGCACCGGAAAATACACCCATCCACAGGCCATTAATCAGGAGCTGGAGTGTAAAATATTCCTCTGCTTGAAACAAATGTGCCAGAAGGATCGTCTCGCTTGTTCCCAAAGTAAATACATTTGTTTTGGTACTGAGCCGTGTTTTTGGCTCTGTTTTGTTCTTTATCTCACACTTGCTTGAAAGGTGTCACCTCCTCTTTTCTCTTAGTTGTCGCTGCTTTTTTTAGCAGGAGGATGTGTGATTGTCTCCCCTCGACCTCGACGTACGTTCTCCTTATCCCTGTGTTTTTGTATAACAGACAAAAAAGCAGTACGCGAAAAACAAAAAAAAAACCTTTCTTTTTCCTGATGCAGTGTTACGGAAAACTCTTTTGCAAAACATAACAAAGGTCGATAAGCTCTTATCTTTCAAATATAATCACAGAATACAATCGTAAACCTCTCCTTTATCTTCCGTCTCTCTTTACTGAATCGCATTTACTTCGCTGCTAATCTAATGAGGCAGGTTGCCGCAGGATGCTAATTTGTTTCGCTCACCTGAGTGGGATTCTACCTTGCACATTTGGGAGGAGACGCCAACAGGTTCCACTCAAACGAGGTGGTGCTAAGCTGCTACCAGTTTGGAGGATTTTTTTTCCCTCAACAAAGCAGGTGTAAATGCTTGGAGAGCTCGCGCAACAATAATGGAATACCTGGCTGGTACCCGGCCGAAATAGCCGATTCTTCATGGGCGCAGGCGACGGTCTGCTGCTCCTGTCAGTTCACATCTGCGGTCCAAAATAAAAATGTCACACTCTGGAGGATTTCCTGCTTCGGAGTTTTGAACATAACAACATCACACACATCAGTCGTCAGAAAATCTCCCCCGTGAAGGCGTCAGCGCGGTTTCCCCTGCAGACCGATATCACACACACGTGTTTCGTCACGTTGTTCTCGTACAGACTCCATTTAGAAAACCAGTCAACTGCTCTGCAGTGGAACCTGCCTCCAAAGTGGATGCGCAGGTGGACCCGCAAAATGTATGTGTCTGGAAGACGTTACTTACTTATCCAAGTGGGCTCCATCAGTTCATGCCGTTCCCGAGACTAGAAGCTAGTAAGACTTAGTAGCTAGTGAGATAGCCGAATGGAGAAAATTACAGCCTCGCGGTTGGACGCGGGCCATGTCAGGTTACCTGCTGATGTCAGTTAAGCAGCCTTCAATAACCAGTTAAAGCATGTGCTTGGTGGAGTATTTACATGACGATGAAAAAAAAAGCCTATTTATGTAAAAACTTGTAATTAAAGCAACTGGAGCGGTTGGAATTCTAAGTATCTGCTTCACATTGAAAGAAAAGGTTCACCTTCATTCCTACAGCCGCCTGAGGGCAGAGACGGAGATATGTTTGGTCGACCGTCCGAGTCAGAATATACGGTGTCATAATCCGCTGTATTTACCTTCATTAAATCATGGTTAAGCACCATCATAAGAGCTGCAGACACACACACACACACACACATCAGGCTGGGCAGGACTCTGCCTCTTTATGAAGGACACGTTGCACAGGGCTGATCGTTCCTCTTTGTATCTGCCTCCTTTCCAATATATTTTAGAATCAGGGCCAATTTACAACCACAACGAGCAAACAAGGCTGAGCCGACGCGAGGCCGCCGCCCGCCTCAATCTCACCGTGACGACAGCGGCACCGCGGCTCACAGGCGTGTTGTGAATGCTGTTTGTTCAGCGGGGCAAGAGGCTTCTTATATTTCATTGGGAAACATCAAAGCAGGTGTTTGATTGCCCTCATTTCTGTGAAATTTGAATCTCAGACAGAATAATGGAGCGGTATTTCACTTTAAACACCTGGCAATTATTTCAGCTTTTACAAAAAGGGAAACATTTGGTGTGTGCAGGAGCAGAAAGCGACGCTGGGAATGCGACGGAATCAGCGATTAAAAATCAAATACAGTCAGCCAGCAAGTCCACAACCATTCTGTTCTGAACATCCGGAGACAATAACATTGGTCCTCAGTCACCGATATCTTTACCTTTTCTCTCACGCTGATTCTTGAAAGGTCCTTGACCACAGGATTCGGTTGCACCTGTTCACGTAGCGATGAATCACAAGTGTGCGGGCTAGTTGTTCCTAATTAACATTACTGATGGGAAAAGTCCCACTAATCCCTCATTAAAGCCTATGAGAGTTTAGCGCGTTTGGAAAATCACAGAAATCACAATTTAAAAAGTCTCAAATGCCCATAAGAAAAGTTGAAAGACGCGCCCCAAACATAAGAAAGTAAGAAAAATGAAAAGGCTTATTCAAAATATTTTTAGAATTTTGAGCAAACATGTCAGCTCTCGAGATGTGCAAATGCGCTCTTAAGTGTTGGTTTTAACAATTATATTCTCAGGTACGGCGGGCGAATTAGGCCCATTGTGTTTTTAATGGCTTCCAGATAACATATCCTCACAAAGAGGCTGTTTGAACGGCAATTGAAGCTGAAAGTCTAGGGGAGAAACCACATGAATAGATTGAATCCTCAAAATATGGATAAAAGAAATGAATTAAGTTCACACTGCAAACACAAACAATGGCGCGGTCTCCTTTTCTCGCCTTTGCTCTCCACACACGCAGGAGCACACACACGCGCGCATTCATTCAGAGGCTGTGTGTTGGTGTGACGGTCAGCTTCTATTACCGAAGGTCTTAAAGGAGATATAAGACGATGTCACGGGGTCAAGCTATGACATCGCATACAGAGGTATGATTGAACGAAAGCTACAAAGGAAAAAGAGGAAGAGGAAGAAAAAAAAAACATTGCGGTGAGTCTCCATGAAGACAGTCGCCATCCGGGCTTGAGTTAAATGGACGACTGTCATCCGGCCGATTTAGTTCAAGAGCACATGTGCAAAAGTCAAAAGCACACTTTGTATGAAATGAGGTTTTCTGAGCGTTTGGAAAGCAAAATAAAGTCCTGAGTCATGAGAGATTGGTTAGTGTGGGATCGGATATGTGGTATAGCCACGTGTCCAAACTGGCCACTGATGTGTGACAGTGGCAGTGTCACACACATGGCCAGTTCAGGGGGTTCGGGGGGGGGGGTTGACTCCAATATGTTTTCGGGTCCGTGGTTGGACTCACTCACTTTTTCAACCGACCTGTCGGCCCAGAACAAATATGGGATGTCGCAAAAGCTGCAGCTGTTACAAAGTGAAATAACAAGATAAGTCGCAAAAACAGATTGACATGCTTTATATTTTACAACAAAATTGTGGAGAAAAAAAACCACAAATAAATTCCGTTTATACAAATGTAACAATCATCTGCCCAGCGCTTTGGCGGCCAAAGATTGGAACTGCTAAGGCCCTCCTCCGGGAACAACAAACACTAATTAATTCAATTATCTCCCATTTCGCCCAATCTGCAACTCTGCTGCCAGTTCTCACAATAACAAATAAACCTCATTTTAGGATTCACCAATTCACATTAAATAAAGGAATTAAACCTCAAAACCTTACCATGATATTACTGATTTGGCGATGTAACCCGTAACCCATATCGTTGGCTCCACTAAATAAAAGAGGCTGCTGCCTCTAAATATAAGACAGCGCTGTGAAGCAGTGCTGCTTCAGACATATTTACACTGAGTGTTCAAAGAAACCTGAGACATGAGTGACAGGATTTGCAAAAGCAGCAATAGGAATGGGAATTAATGGAAGAACATCCAACGTGCTAGGGGTATACGCAGTGGAGACGAGATAGGTAGAAGTGACCCGACAAAACAAGGTGCTAGCAAGCATAAAATCTCATCATTCAAAAGTCGTCAAGATGTTTTGTGTGACATCCTGAAGTCACTCTCAAAAACTGCAAATGGGGGAGGTCAAGTAAAGCTTCTGTGGGTGCCGGCGCATGCAGGGCTGAGGGGGAACGAGAGGGTGGATGAACTGGCCAAGAAGGCTTTAAGCAAAGACGACGCAGAAATACATGCCAGTATCAGTGAAACAGAAGCAAAGTGCGAGAACATGAGAAAAAGACATACCAAATGTGGCCGGAGAAGGCGTGATGGAGAGAGTAAAGGGGGGCATTTTACCAGGTTTGAAAGAGTGTCAAAGCTACTCGGGCAGGGAGGGATCACAGGAGACAGGAAACGCTATTGACAAGATTAAGGCTTTAGCACTGCGCACTGAATAAAACACTGAAAATGACAGGGTAACCCCAAACAGGACTGTGTGAGGAGTGTGAGGAAGAGGAATCACCACAGCATGTCATTTTGAGGTGTGCGAAGTATAGGATGGAAAGAGGGATAATGGAAAATGATATGGGAATTCACATTAAAACTATACTGAGTGGGGGTTGGCAGAGCACAAGTGAGGATACGCTTCTCTCTTAAGGGACACAGGGGTGTTATATAGGATATAATGGGAACATAGGTATAGGGTGTTAGGGTAGTTATCATAGACAGAGGCTTTATTGTGTTGTATTATGTTTGTTTTTTTCCCTTTTCTTTTTATTGTGCATGTTGGTTTAGGGATGGCGAAGAAGAATCTGGATTGCAAAGCCACATTTACACCCCTCGGAAAAGGGGCGGCATGGCTCAGCTGGTAGAGCCGCCGTCTAGGTTCCATCCTCATCTCTGGCAGAGACTGTGTCGAAGTGTCCTTGAGCAACATGCTGAACCCCTGATTGCTCCTGGTGGGCAGGTTGGCTGCCTTGCATGGCAGCCTCCGCCATCAGTGTATGAATGTGTGTGTGTGAATGGGTGGATGTGGCCATGTAGTGTAAAGCGCTTTGCGTACCATCAAAGCTAGAAAAGCGCTATATAAATGCAGGTCCAGTTACCATTTACGATACACTTGTGTTAGAACAGTGAACTCTGGATCTAGTTTGTGTTTCCTCCGCAGATCGTACCGTACATGGTAGGCGGGGTTTACTCCAGATGCCAACCACCTCCACACCACTCCGGCTCTTGTGGTCTTTGAAAAGAAGATAATCACTGAGGAGCTTTTTGGTCCCGCATTGCTCGGCCATCGGCTGGAGGCCCTCCGCAGCCTCTCTGAGTGACCAGCGGGAAATAGGAGATGAGCTTCTGTTTCCTCGCTGCTCCACCCAGCTCCACCCTCTATCTACCCACTCCCTCTCTACTGTGTGTTGCCATTTTCCACAGGAAAAAAAAAAGGTTAATATATTAAAACATGCCGTGTTTATGATTTATTCCCACCGTCGCGTCTCGATCACTATGACCAATCAGCGACTGCAATGTGTGTAGCTCCGCCCTTTATTTATGATATCAGTGTGCTACGTAACCCAACACAGGGGTTATCAAAATCAGAACGCTACGCTGCCTTTGTCAATGGAAATGCAAAAAATGCATAACAAACTATTAAGCTGCATGCAAACTGCTGTTAAACAAGAAGAATAACAACAATAATAATAATAATGAGAAGAAGAAGAAGAAGAAAGAGTGCTGTTTCAGACCCAGTAACTATGGAGGACAGAAACGTCAGGATCAGGACATTTAGGCAAAACACATTTTGTCATGATGAGAATAAATAAACTGACCTGAATGAATGAAACTATGATTTAGTGTGTTTTTCATTTTACGGGAGAAGACGTATGCGGAGTGATTGTCCGCATATTGCGATGTGCGCACTCGCTACGTTGACACACATAGATGAGTATTTGAGTATTTTCACTGTCTTAGTACTGTAGTGGATGTGTCTCTGTGGCGCAATCGGTCAGCGCGTTCGGCTGTTAACCGAAAGGTTGGTGGTTCGAGCCCACCCAGGGACGCAGAGTTTTGTGGCAGCTGTGGCCTGAAGGCTGAGGAGCTCCATGCTGAAATGCACTGGCAGGAAAACTTGTGTGGATGAAGTGACACCCTCAACACGGCTGAAGTACCCTTGAGCAAAGGCACCTAACGTCACGAACGCTGTGTGTACTAACTTTGCATGTGGTTTCAAACGGGTCCGTTGATGAGCAGGAGCACTCCTGATTCCACTCAACCAATCAACTGTCTTCACTTTGCCGCATCGAGTGTGCTCCAGTTTGGTTGGAATGAAAACCTGCAGCCTGGTCAAATGCGGAGAAATAAGAGTAAAAGAAGTACATTCATGTATAATGACGAAGTTCCTTTCCTTTCCGTGGTCACATGGTCGTGGTCTGCGTCTCAGGCTGGGTCTGGGTCTGACGGCGTCAACGCTGCAGGCGGACAAGTGTATCAACAATGGCCATGGATGCTCCTTTTTAATTGGCAACCACTTAGTTTCCTTCATTTCTTATGAAAGAACGCAGGTGGAAAGTGCATCATAAAAGTTGCATGGTCGTATGAAATTCCTCCCCAGGTTTGATCACTGCATCACTGCCACGCGCAAAACGCACAAGCAAGCCGTGCATTCAAACTGCAATATCGATTCAGTAAAATCAGATACCGTGTATGAAAATCGCAGTGTCTTCTTGCAGGGAGAAAATGGTGCCAAGTGCTCCATGTCACATTTTCAACACTAATATCTTGTAGGAAAGTGTACACGCATGCTGACCCGACCCTTCACTTCCTCCTCTATGGCGATTTTAAAAGTGGCGATATTTTCCGGACAAACCACCACGTCGCGTCACGTCATGCACATGTTTGTGCATCGACACGCCGGCTCTCCAGCCGGCATCTGGCAGGTTCAGCGGGTCATTTTAACCACGGAGAAGATAATGAGAAATCAACACTGAAACAAATCACAGCCGTTTCCACCCTGCCAGCCTCATTGTGAAGGTGTATGAATACAAAAGAGCCTAGTTAGCACACGGTGTCAAGAGATGAGGAAGGATAACGCGGTTACACTGAGGCTGGAATCAAAGGTGCTTTCATGAATTAAATGTTTTTAAACCTATGAATATTTTACCAGAAAAGAAAAATCAAAATTATTTTTACTGAATCCAGCCAAAACCATATTTCGACCCGCTCTAAAACACAAAGACACCGCCTCTCTAAAGACTGTAAAATAAACTTTCAAGTGACGCCTCATTTACACTTGTAAACTGAAGCGAGAGTTAAATACGATATTCATGAGCGTTAAGTTGTTGACATTTCCACGGAAAACTTCTGTCTTGGTAGGTAGCATTGCAAAGATAAGGAGATGCTGCTCCAAATCTGCTGAAAACGAATGCAAGCGAGTATGATCTACACTTTTTGACCAAAAAACGAAGCACCAGTGAAGGTGGGATTTACCAGATTTATGGTAACCAGCGGTTCCTTGAGTAACTGTTGTCTGTCCACCGGCTGGAACCAGCATGGTCATTCTCCTCTGACCTTTGGCATCAACAAGGTATCTTCACCCGCAGAACTGACCATCACTGGATATCCTCTCTTTCAACCATCCTCCGTAAACCCTACAGATGGTTGTGTGTGAGAACCTGGTCTGAAATACACTTCAGAGTCGCTTAAACCACCTTTCTTCCCCCATTCTGATGGTGAGTTTGAACTTCAAGCAGATCACCTCGGCCATGTCTACATGGCCTACATGCATCGAGTTGCTGCCATAAGACTGATTAGATATCTGCATGAACCAGCTGTTGAGCGGGTCCACATAATAATAGAGTGGCTCTTGAGCGTCTATTGGGCACATTAACGTTTGGAGGTTCGGGTTCTCCTATTGGATGCAACCGCAAAAACCAGTAGAAGAAGAGGACACTATGAAATGATGTAGCAGCCAAAGACCTCCCGTCAAGCTTTTGCGGAATCTCCTGTCTATTATGTCATGTTTCTTTTATCGATTCAAGGACTGCCGCAGTGTCTTGACCCAGTTGGACTCAGTTGAGGAAGTTTTCATTTATGTTCGCAACAAATAATAAATGTTCCACACGTCACAAAGATAAAATCTATTTCATTTTCGAGCGAGTGAGTCTTGGCTTGTTTCATAAGAGAACGTGTCACTGTATTTTTTTTTTTTTCTGCAAGGTCACTGCTCCTTTTATTTATGGTTTCATAACTGATCTAAGCTGATTCATGCAGTACAATCAATAATTTACAACGACTGTTTTCTTGTTTCCTCCCTTTGCCATCCCTACATTCTCTTGGGAATCCAATCAGTGACCTTTTTTTACTGCCTTGTTAATAGAAATAATAATTGCTCCCAGGTCAAATCCCAGCGTTCAACTGGGATTACTGGTTTTAATTCAGCCTGCCTTTCCAATCTTGGCCTCCTAATTAAGAGATTGGGTGGACTAATGAGATGCTATTATATCTTCATTATTTAAATCTTATATGGGTTGATAGTCCTTAATAACATACAGTATAAAATGACTTGTTTGTTTTTTTTTAGTGAGATAAATGACTCAACAATGCAACCACCACAATGTCTTAATTAATCTGGTCTCTCAAGGGATTATGTGCCCCTGCTGCCATGCAATTTACACTGCGCTACCATGGTGTCATAATGTCATAATTATCCACAGCGACAGTACTCAAGCTGCTTTTGCTTTCTGCACTAGATGGAAAGGTTGCAGTGGTTGATGGCTGCCACTTTTTTTTTTTTTTGAGACGCATAAAAAAATTTAGCCATGAGTTATGAATCACCTCCCCTAAATACCAGACTGGGTGGGGTAAATCTGTCTAAAACAGATTATGTCCATCTCCAAATGTTAGTTTTTTCTCATTAGTCGCTAAATGGGGCATTGGCAGTGGCTGGGTTTTACGGATAAAAGATTATTGGACAATAAAACCTTTTGGTCTAAAAGGCTGGTCAAGAATGATGGCTAATTTGGGGGTTGTAGCATAAAAATCATATATAAGAAAAGTGTGATGACTAACCTGAAACATCCCTGTGGGGCACTATTCTATGAGAAACTAGTGGTGGACAAAATGGCCATTGCTTCTTTTAAATGAAAGTAAAGGTAATAATATCTAATACTTACAATGGTGCTATCATTTTAAATAATGGCAAAGGTAATAATATCTAATGGCTGCCATGGCGCTGATAATGCAGAATTGACTTCTAACAACGTCTGAACTCACCCAGCAGAGTTGCTTAACTCCGCTCCCTCCGAACCAATTTCAATATCATTCTTCGTCCCTCTGTATCAAAGCCAACAATGGCAGTTTAATTAGTCCCAGAGTAGCTCTGCCTATCACCATCAGTCTGATTCCTCCCATTCTCCATCTATCTCAGTCTGCCTGTCTCATTCTTCCCATATCTCCATCTGCATCGCCTCTCCTCTCACAATGAGCCTGTGAACTCTGCGGTCAGATCCACTTTTATGCTGATTTCATCCCGCCGTCCCCCTCTCTGCAGCCACACCCGCGGAGATGGAGAGCATGGCTGCAGCGGGACCAGTGGCGAGCAGCACCTTCTCCAGCACTGAGGCAAATTAACTGCCATTGTTGGCTTTGATATCGGGGTGAAGGGAAAATGATGTCGAAAAGAACTCTGCGGGAATGGAGTCCAGACTCTGGCGGTCTGTGAGCACAATGGAGGACAGGAGGAGATATATGTGACATACGACAGCTTCAGAAATCCAACTGTATCCTCCATCACCGCCGATCTTAACTCTAAATTTACAGGAAATAGTCCAGTTGTCAATAGAGACGCTTTTTTCACAGCCCTCTGCATGTGTTTTGAGCTGTGTGAGATGCAGCAGGCTGTCAGCTGTCAATATAATGTACAAGTATATGAAATCCTTTTGTAAAGAGCTGTAAACTGTCACAGTTGCAGTTTCTGTACTGTCCTCGCTCTCCCCCTCTCTCTCTCTGTCTGGTCTTCTCCTCTCCCTCATTCAGGCTCTTCTCTGTTGGACCATAGCCTGCAGGTGAACTTCCCTCCCCAGACTTGCTTCATTTGGATGCTGGATCTGGACTTGTTCTCCTTCAGACCTTCCTCGTGGATCATCGCTCCTCTATGCTTCACATTCCGCATCCCTCTTCCAGGTCACCACAGTGGAAGCCGCATGGCGGCGGCCCTGCGTGGCGGCGCCTTAAGTCACTTAACTGTCATCTTTGATCATTTATTGTTTTTATCAGCAATTCTGTTATTGTTATCTGTAAATTTCTCTTTGGCTCCTCCTGAGGTTTTCTTCTCACTCAAATCGAGGGTCTAATAACAGCGGCCGAGCTACGCTGCGAAATGTGAGGTCAGTTTGGTCCACCCACCTCCGTGAACGTACCGCCCGCCTCCATTCGCCGAGGATGGCCAAAGCCAAGTGCGACACCATGAGATGTGAGTGTAGCGGGAGAGCATCTGTATTTGTTGAGCTGGGAGCGTCATTATTTGACGTCAAGGTATAAGATGCATGTCGGTTAACCGAAGTAGGGGCCGCTAATATTCTGATTATAAAAGATATTGTGGTACAGTTTGTTTGTTTGTTTTTAAAGCAAAACTACTTGCACAGTTTTCACTGAAAACCCAAAAAGAACCATTGGAGGAATAGTCACACATTTTTACCCCAAATTAGATGAAAAAACAGGCTAATAGGACTATTGTGCTCATGCACTCATTGGCCACTTAATCAGCGAGAAGGGTGTGTAACAAAAGGCGCTGTAGCCCTTCTCCTTCAAGGCTGTTGTGGGTTAGAGATGCTCTCCTGCAGACCTTGCTAGTTACAAGTGGTTAATTTAGTCATTGTTTCCTTTCTGTCAGCTTGAGCCAGTCTTGCTATTCTCCTCTGACCTCTGTCATCATCTTTTTTTTTTTTTTCCCCAGAGAACTGCTGCTCACTTGATATCTTCTCTTTCTGGGGCCATCCTCTGTAAACCCTGCAGATGGTTGTGTGTGGGGGAAACCCCAGCAGATCAGCAGCTGCTGAGGCCCTCAGACCAGCCCGTCTGACACCAACAACCATGACACGTTCAAACTCACTTAAATCAACTTTGTTCCCCATTGTGATGCTCAGTTTGGACTTCGGCAGATGGGATTGACCATGCCTCCGTGCCGAAATGCATTGAGCTGCTGCCACGTGATTGGCTGACTAGATCTTTGCATGAGCTGTTGAACGGGTGTGCCTAATAATGCCTAAAAATGTGAGTGTCGTTTTCCTTCTCTGGAGACCATGAATATCTGTGCAGAGTGACATTGCCAACGCCGAGCACGTCTAAAAGTCAAGCGAATTTGAAATTGAGTATTAATGAATACACTGCCAGTTTCACTCAGGAAACGCTGGAGCTGAGGCTCCAACTCATCTACAGCATCAGTCTCTCTTTTAAAGAAGCGGCTCACTGCACTCCTGCTACAAGTCAAAAAGAGCTAATAGGTGCATTTTAATGGTGACAAAAACGTAGAAAATAAGTAACACAGGGATTTGGTCAAAATAACAGCTTACGTCTGAAAGCCCCGTCTCCAAAGTATTTGCCTCACCAGCAGTTGAACTTCACATTAGACGAGCGATTTCTTTTTTTTCGGACAAATTAAAATTTGAACATCACCTTCCCCCCAGAGCCACATGAAGCAAAATAACACAAGTTTGTCATTAGATATTGGATTTGTGATTAGATTTACAATAGGAAGGTCAACCTGTAGGAAGCAGTCAGGTCCGGGTTTTTATTAAAGTGCCGGCAGAAAACAAACTGAAAACCTTCCAGCTGCCGGAAACTCTGTTCATTTTGATGATTCATATGTGGTCCTGCTGTCTGGCGGTGAGGGGCAAAGATTATTGAATGACCTTGAGATAGCGGTTGCTGTGAACATGGAAAAGACGCTGCTTAGAAGAAGTAAAATAAAAAAAATAAAAAAAAAAACAACCTCTGAGCTGCTGGTTTCTCGTCCACCTCACTTTCATCGCTGTGGGAAAAGAGACCTTTTTCACCTCTAACCCTCGACATAATCCATCAGGCCTTGATGGAAAACTCTATTACATCTGACAAAAGCACCAGTTGGACCCCATGGCTGTGGGCAGAAGGAATGCAGCGGTGATATGATGTACATTAGCAATAAAGGTGTTCACACGTGTTTTATGGCACAGATATGAAATCTATCGCTGTTGGGGGTCTCTATCGAGGTGGAGACAGACCAGTCCTCATTGAACGACCTTGATTCCGCGATTAGATTGAACCGATCCGTCCTTCTTCTGATTAGCTCCTTTTATTTCCACGGCATGCTAAATAGGCCCATTCTAATTATTCAGTTACACCTGCAAGTTACTCCTAATGCCAAATTAATTGCATTCCTAGAGCTAGAGTCAAACTATTTGTCTTATATTTAAGGTGCCCTGTGCAGTTATAAAAGGTTATCTTTCTTACCATAAATATCCCAATTAGACATTCCACAGTCAATTTAAATTCACAGCATTTTGAGTCCCGAGTGGTCCCCGTTTGTGTTTGCTTGACAAGCGTGCAGTCTCTGTCAGTCATGCCTGGGCCACTCCTCAGGGTCATTTAAACAGATGATCTTTTTTTTTTTTAATTTTATTGATTTCTATATTGATCATTGAAAATGACTGATCAAAGGTGAGGAGGCTAGAAGAAGCTCGCAAACCACCAATTTAAAAAAAATTTAAAAAATGCATAGCTTGAGGTCGACAACACTCGAGGGGGGTGAATGCAAAACGCAATTTCAGTCCATAATCGGATCTACTTTGTCATCATTGACTTTATAGATCTCCCAATGACGACATATTTATTCCAGAGCCGCGCTGACTCCCCCTGGGGGGAGGTGGGATGATTTTAATATTACCTGCTTCACTCGGGGACCTGAATCTCAACAAGAGCTCATACATGAGTCATTTCTCACCCACACCTCAGTATTGATTACACTGGCAATTATTTTTAGGCAAACTCGCTGGCCCTCATGTAATTAAAATCTCGTCCAGAGTGACATCCTTTTATTTCAAAATGGATCTCTTAAGGGTTTTCCGAACGGAATAGCAGCTGGTCCTTCTGCTTTTCTCATCAGTGAAACTTGACTTTTGCTTGCATGAGTAAGTCAAAAGCTGGGCCTCCATGGGAACCGATGTGAGGGCTGGAAAAAAATTAAGATAAATATCGCAGCGTTAACAGTGGATATACAGACAAACATCACCGGGTTACTTTGGTACTGAAGAAAACTTTAAAACATAGTGACTGTCAAGCAAGCACTGAGGCGTCTTGGGAAGTTCTTTCCACATTTCTGTTTGACAGTTTTTCTTGAGTGGCACTCGTTTGGATTATGAAAGGCTTTCGCAAGACATCTAAGGTCCACCAAATTCCAACGCTGCGGCTGTTAAACACGAGCTGATTGGGCGCTCATTGGGAACCTGTTTGATGTGCAAGCGCCAATTATGCAAAAGAAGAAGAAGCTGATGTGGCACTTGCTGCTGTGGACCTCTTGAAGTCCTGTGAGGGGCCCCACTTGACGCTCTGAATCGAGGAAATGGAAATGAGTGTGTAAGTAATGCATAAGCCCAAGCTTAAACGAGCTGCAACTTCAAAAAAGTTACGAATAAATTTCACCTCAGGCCATTGTCCCATCTTCTCACCATCCTCATATCTCCTCTGGGGACGCTAACGACTTTGTCCTACTTAAAGTCCAAGTCTCCTGATGGTCTAAATGACTTCTCACATCGGACGAATCAAATTAGAAGCGAATAGTGAAAATCTACCTTCCACCTCCTCTAAAGTCGTCTGAATGGAGCATTAAAACACTTGTCTAGACCCAACAAACGTAGGGCGTCAGGAATGAAAATTAACATCAGATTTGCCCAGCACAATGTTTTATAGTGGTAGAAAACTTCAGCGGTATACAATATGTCTTGGAAATAAGACAGCGGCCGTGAAGGGCTACAAAATTTATGATCACCTGAAGCTGCAAAGTCACAGTCTCACAGGACAGAAATGTGGACCTCAGCATGACACTGACTCTGATTGGAGGAGCACGCGGGTCAAACGCGGGTTTAAGATCAAACTGCTCCGACTCTTCTACACAATTCGGCCCTGACCTGAGCTTTCACCCACTCCGGGCTTTGCGGTGTGATTGTGTCAACAGAAAAAAGGCGTTTTAGTCTCTGTGAGTCTCCTGCTTCCATCCCTGCACCAGCGAACCTCCTCAATGCTTTTTTTTTTGCCACTTTTGGTCCAGAAAACAATGCAGGTTATTGATGAGCCCTCATTTTGCGACATGGTGTGTTTGGGCCAATTCAGACACATAAATCCGAAATAATCGTTGTTCCATGAATATATGCTCCATTTATAAGTAAACGGGGCTTCATCAACATTCACACATGAATAAAAGTGACGCTCCTAAATGCCTGAACCCTTTTCATTTTATTACTACGAAGCTTTAATGGGCGGTCTGTCATCATATATGTATTACCTGTCTTTGAAAAAGGGACATTTACTCTGTTTCAAATGTATAACCACCCTCTTTTTTTCTGTGTACGCACTGCAGGGACTAGGCACAATCATAGCTCCTACTTCTGGCAAGGGTGCCTTTCAGGCAAGGGAAGGACCACAAGCGACGTAAGTGTGAGGTGATTGGTCAAAACATGAATGCGTGACGAGTCGTTTAAATACGTGAGCAAATGCAGCACCTGCAACCAAATTTAAGACCATTCAAAATGGTCGTGGTCCAGTTCTAGTTTGCATTCTTCACCGATTGGGTAGTTCATCCCAAAAAAGAATTTTAAGAACTTGAGACACCGTAAATCTCGGGAAACACCTGTTGTTACCATGACAGCAAATGTTGTCCCTAACTTTAGGGAAAATGTAACCTTAACTTGAACCAAAAAGTTTCTCCGACTCTAGCCAAGTGTAACCGGACCCTAACCATGAGCCGTCATATGTGCCGACTGACTCTCGCTTGTGTGATGTAGGTCCCGATAATCATATGGAGATGACATGGAAATGGAAAAATGAGCTCTATTGTTGCTAGAGCGCCTCTGATTGCCCACCCCAGCACTTCTGCTGTATAGAAATGATGTGAGTGTTTTCTAACTGTGAATAACAGAGAGTCGATTAAATATAAAAAGGCCTTTTCTCTGACCTTTGTTGAACAGAGCGTTTGCTGTCGACCTTGATGGAAGTTGTCGCTCCGCCGCGTTTGCCCGCAGCGCCCGAGGGCGAGATGTGATTACGGCGAATTTGAATCCCACAAAAGGAGTTCCAGTGATGCTGTCATTTTTATGGAAACTCAATATTAGGATGGCTGTTTTAGGTCACATTTAGGTCGAATACATCTACCGGCCTGTTTCCGCTGAGTGCATGAATTAAATATTAAAGTGCTGGAAATGCGTCAGCTGTGTGAAGCCTTTTTTTTTTTTCTCTGATAATGATTTTTTTTTTCTTTAAAGTCAAAATTGAATTGAATAAATTCTTGCAGCGGACAAAATCAAAATGTTTTCTTTTTCTAATATTGATTAAAAAACAGAAAATGATTTTCCTAGAATATTTAAAGGCTTTTTTTTACGTCGGTTTTCTTGTTTAGTATTTCTTTTATTATTTCTTTATTCTTGGTCAGTCCACTGCAGGTTTTAATGTTTGTGTTTTTACTGAGTTTCCCCCAAAAAACAGCATCGTTATTGACTGACGTATTTCTGTTTTCCTTGTTGGAAACGCGCTTAAGACATCACATCAGTTTCATTTAGCTGAACACATTCACACTAGCAGTTACCGCAAAGATGTCTTTGCTTGTTAAAATTGGCAGGGAGACAGGTGGAACTGGCAGAAAATAAAATAAAAATGTACAAAACAGATGACTGTTTTTTTTGTTGTTGTTTTTTTCCACAGTTGCTGCTACTGAATGAACTCTTAAATGTGGCATTGAAGAGGGAAAAATTTGGACGAGCGTGAGACACCATGTTAATTACAAGCCCAGAGTGTTGAGTTTGGCAGCTCCCTTTAAATCTTGTGCCGAATGTTATAAGCACCATAAACTATTTGAGCTCTCGTAAAACCTGCTTGTTCCTTTCTTTTACAAACAACCCCGGTGGAAGTTGCACCACATTAAAGTTAAATGCATCGGGGGTATAATTATACTATGCAGCAAAAACCTGCTGCTAGCAGATGCCAGGATAAAAATTAGCTGAAAAAGAAGGCTTTCACGTAGAGATATTGTGGATGATGATATTGCTAATGATACATATTTTATAGCTGAAACTGCCTAAAGAGCGCTAAACATGGCAGCAGCCCTGCAAAAGATGCTCCCAACCCCGGGACAATTAAATCCCCTGTATATTATGCACCCAGGATTTGCCATGTGCATGTGACAGCTGAAATTGTGAAATGCACCTTTAAGACGTACTCAGTTGCCCAGTTATGTCACTAGATGGGCACCTTGTTAGCTGAGTTAGCTGAGCGGCGCTCTTGCCTTGGACGAGCTCAATGTAAATGTTACCCATCTAGTGTTTTGTTCATGTATTATAAAATAATATCTCCCATAACCAGGCTTTCTAAGGGTGATGAGTTTGTGGAAACCCACAGAGGCGTGTGTTTGTGCGCTTTGGGCTAACCTGACCTCTTTTTCTACGCTCTCAACCCTCCATTAAGCTGGGAACACGGACCCCAAAGTGCTGCATATTCATCCATAGACGCAGGCGAAGCGCTTGCACGTGCCAAGCCGACACATCCTCAACCCTCAAAGGCTAATAAATACGCTCCCAACTCTTCAAATGCGCCCCTCGAATCTTAAACCGATGCACAAAGCAAATTTTTTGGCGTCTGTTTGAGAAGCAGCAGGCTTTTAACTCCAGCGTGAAACCATCCTTGTTGATACTAGAAGCATGGAAATTGCTTTGTCCCGCTAGACAAAAGGGCACTTGAAGAGCTCCGGCCTCCTTCATATCAAGAGTTTGAGAGATCCGTCTCAAACTTTAATCAATGGCTTCCTCCTTGGCTGCTGCTTGAACCCTCCACCAAGTTTAATGACAATTGGTCCGACTGGTTTTTGCGTAGTCCTGCTAACCGACAGAGCAACGCCAGGAAAGTCATGAGCTCCTTGGCATAGATAATGATCCAGTAACAGACTGGCTTACTCAGATTAGAGTCGGAAAAAAATATGTTTTCCTGGTAGTTTCCCAGAGAAATAATGAAATCAAATGAACCCAAATAGGGTAAATTCTAATTTCTACATGTACTGACTGAATTTGATTTTGGTGAAAATGTGTCATCGTTTAAGTCGCTCTAGTAAAAAAAAAAAAAAAAAAAAGTAATGAATCAAAACACTTAAGCGTGGTGCACATCACGAGACTTTTAAATCTTCACCGATTTTCTAAACATGAGAGACCAAATTCACAAGGAAAAACAATGACAGATTTCAACGTTTCGCTCTCGTCGTGTGCACGTCATGTTGCCCGGAGGGGATTCTCAAAACTCAATGACTCAAGTGAGATCTCCCGTGGTCATATGTGACTCTAGCGTAATGGTGCTTGGTGGACTCCGTTTTACAGAAAAATTCACGTTTGTTGCCTCAGATGAACTAATTAGTCCTTCATTTCTGTGGTCCATATGACTTCGTGCTTCGCCGTCACTAAGACTGCTTGTTTTGCTCCCACCTTCAGTCAGCTCGCTTCCTTTTTATTGCCTATCGTTCCATTCCAGATTAAAATCCACATAGGACGTGATCGGCTTCCCTCAGTACCCTCCAACCACACACACACACACTACAGGATTTACAATCGTAAATTATGAACTTGCGTAATTTTTACGATTACGGAGAAAATCAGCCCAATTATATCATACTTATGACACACATTTCAAATGGCATGCCGCTATTACGGCTTTTGAAGAGCT
>CAAKHG010010878.1:1364-11862 GCA_901007715.1 Dactylopterus volitans | reverse complement strand
AGAGAAGTAGCTAGCAGAGTTCACTTTGTACAATATCACAGACAAGCAAGTTTAAAGAAGTTCATTGAATAACAAAGGAAAGCGAAAAAAACAAACATAAATCTAACCAAGCTACAAAGGTGCTTTGTACTGTGTGTGCGTGCGTGCGTGCGTGCGTGCGTGCGTGCGTGCGTGCGTGTGTGTGTGTGTGTGTGTGAGGTGTGGCCTGAGGCGGACCATCGTGATTTAGGTGCAGGAGGTCAAAAACAATAACCGTAATATTGAATTGGATCAATACACATTGGCAGGGTTGAAAAGTTCTATGTTGGGTCAAATGCAGATGAGGTAAGCTGACTAGGCCCAGTAGGTGACCAGGTCTGGTGTTTGAGAAAGATGCCTTTGGTGTGCTGGTTTGCAGGTCTGCGGTCCAGTTGTTGCAATGTTCAGTTGGTTTGACGTCCTGTTGTTTGTCTTTGCCCAGTGAACTGTGGAAGTCCTGGCCCAGGTTGGAGTCTTGCTTCCTCAGTTCTCCTGGTGGAGTTAGTCCAGGGTAACTCTGTGGCTCCTTAACAGGTTAAACTCAACTGGCAGACTTTGTGTCATGCCAGTGGTGCTCGTCTTGTCCTTTGGCAGGCACTCGCGTCGCTACCAGGGCTTGGTCCAGTTGGCGCCTCTGCCTTGTGCAGGCCTCATCAAGGGTTGAAGCAGCAGCAGCAGCTGAGCAGCTGCTGGAGAGCTGAGAGCTGCAGAACTGATGAGATAAGAAGAGCGGAAGAAAGAGCGAGAGCAGGGGGAGAAGGGTGTTTCTCCTTTAAATATGGCCTGGTGACCTCAGGGGTCCTGGCCATATATAAGCCAATCGAAGTCGGTTGGGGGTTTTCACACCCAAGTGTGAAAGTTTTAGGAATGCTGGGAGTTCAGTGGCCTTCCTTTGTCGGGAGAGCACGGAAAGCCATGCAGTCTTGTCCTCCATTTTGTACGGACGACGCCACAACATGTGGATGTTCCTTTGGCACGTGGCACCATTGTTGTAGACCATGTCCACCCTTTCATGGGAACGTTATTCCCTGATGGCAGTGGCCTCTTTCAGCAGAAAAACGGTTCCTGCTACAAAGCAAAAATGGTTCAGGAATGATTTGAGGTGCACAACCACCAGTTCAAGGTGATTGAACTGGTGTTTGCGCTCCTCCAAACCCCCGAGATTCCAAACCCGTTCAGCATTTTAGGGATGTGCTGGACAAACAAGTTCAGTCCATGAAGGCCCCAACTCACAGTGATAGCTGCATTTTGAATTAAATATGTAGATGAGGACTTTTTTTTTCAGTCTCAATTTCAAGGAATTAATAAAATGTTCATAATACTGTATCTCTTAAATTGGAATATTCACTGAATGACTTAATGAGTCATAAAGAGACACAGCATTCATTTAACTAAAGAGAGCATCATGTCCACAATAGTGATTACCATAAAGGGTATTGTTCTAGCTTTCTATGTTGAATAATAGGACATAATAGGAATAATAGGACACAAACAGGACGTGTCGTATTTTGTTTAGTTCCACTGTTCGACTTTGCATGTTTTTACCAAAAGGCATATGGCAAATTTAATGACTTCAGATTTGTTTTTGAAAAACTCTTTCACCTCCATTTATTTATCTGTTTTGTTTTGCCCGTGATCGCACATTACAGGTCGATTGCAGCATTGCAGGGACCTCATGAGGATTTAGCAGCGTAAGAACTGAAACTTTCCCTCGCAAAAGCATCACAATAATGATTCCGCAGCGCAATTGAATTTCCTCACCACCTAACTTTACGTCCAGGCCCCGTCTGTGACAGAATCCACAGCGTCGGTGTATAATTAACTAGAAAGGTCAAAAGATCCATCTGGTTTTCAATTAGACTGTTATCTCATGAGGATGGATCGAGTATTTGACGTCTTTTCGTAGAATGGAAGTCACAGAGGTCACGGAAATTAATGTCTCACATGTCTGAACCAATCCTGGAGAGTATTCATCCTTAGTTACTCTCAAGGTTGGATATGGCATCTTTCTCATGTTGAACATCTTCCAATATCACAGTCTCTCTCTCTCTCCCTCTTTCTATCTATCTATCTCTCTGAAAATCTATCTCATATATCGGTTGATTATCACACAGGCCTTGTTTGACACAGGCAGGAAAATGTAGAGCTGTATATCTCCTGAAATGTACTCTCTTTGGAAATAGGACATAAAATGAATAAAAAATAGCTGTGTTGGATGATTTATAATGTCACACACTAGGAAGTCAAGGTTTATGAGATACTGATCTCTGGATAAGGCTCACACAAGTCCTCTTACCTTAAAATTTGATGGGACACCGACTTGTAATGCGAGGGAGAGAAGGAGAGCCTGCCCTTCTATTATGTAACTTGGTTTACATAGTGCAACAATCAGTGCACAGCACTTTAGGATCCAGAGGCTATCTGGGAAGTCCCAGTAGAGACATCATGGAAGAGGCAAAAAAAAAAAAAAAACCTAAGAGTACCTGGATGGATGGGAGTAAGAAGAGGAACAGGGAGGTGAGCTCCTCAGCTGCTGCTGGCCAGTGTAATTGTCGGCTGTTAACAACTTCACTTTAAGACGGAACTGCTCCGGGTTCAGATCTCGACCTGGGTTAACGCCGGTTCTCTCTCCACCAACATGTCATAATGTGTCATGAGCAACACTCATTTTATGCCCCATTTTCCACAGGCAGGAGCGTGGAGCTCAGTACATTCCACGATTTTTTTTCTTTTGTGTGTGTGTGTTTTCATTGCCAAAAGTTCAACCAAAGGATCTGGCTTCCTGACTTTGGTATCCCTTCTGTTGGCACCTAAAGGGTGGAGCTGGTGAATAACTGGACCGCATGATGAAAGCGAGTTCCAGGCGTTCGCCATGCAATGCAAACATAATTCCATGAAAATAGACGTCCTCCTCAAACTGTAGCTGGGTAGCAGGATTAAAAAGTGAATCCCGACGAGTGAAGGATGGTGGAAGATAAAAAAAAAAAAAAATAATCCGCTGAATGCAAATGTGCTACAAGGAATACTGCAACATGAGCTTCTTTGATATATTTATAGTCTTGTTAAAGTATTAGTGTTTTGTATTGCGACAACTCTTTTTTTTATGAATGCTGAAAGGTTTTTAGTGTCAGAAAATACGAGTTACTGTTATGCTCCCATAAAATGGGCCCAGCAACACCAACTCAGCCAAACAACGACCGTCGAAAACGTGCTAAGGTTTTACAAACTAGATAGGATCATGCGTGTGTGTGTCATCCTGCAGACCTTATTTCCATGCAATACACACACACACACACACACACAGTAGGAAAAACAGTCAATCAAATATGACAAAACCTTCCTCAAACAGATTCGATAAAAGTTCAAAATAAAACTCCTCCTGAAGGAAGAATGTATTGCAGGGCCGCTGCATTATAATCTATGGTAAACATGAGATGAATCATTATAAACATCTCAATGCCAATGACAATTTAAATAGATTCACTTAGTGTGGTGAAGAGCACAGAGCATGTAGCAGTGTAATAAGGAAATCCAAAGAACAAAGAAGATAGACTTTGTTTATGCAAAGTTCGGTCACATCATATTACGCTGTTGCTAGGCAGAAGTCCGTGTAAAGTTCAAACGCCGTTCATACGAGAACAAGATATATGTAGCAGTGATGAGATACCAAACAGGTCATGGTACGTATAAGTTAAAAAGACTAACGTATAACTGAGCATAAAAGATAGAAAACAAGGTTAATATTCGCCGAATCACATCACAAAAATACTCTTCTACATCACGTTACAGTATTTAACCATAGACATTCAAACCAGTTGTGTTATTTGTGAAATAGATCATTTGAAAAAGTTAAGGTGTGAAGAAGTTAGTGTGATTGTTCCAAACAAATAAATACTGCAGAGACACTTGCGCATAACTATATAGTCTAACCTCCAGCTGACCCACAAGAATGTAATTTTCTGTTGGGAAAAAAAACAAACATCTTTTTCAGTCCTCCGCTCAGTTGTTGACATTAAACATTGTAAAGAACCATAATTTAATGTTGACCTGTAGAAGGCGTAATATGGAACTGTGATTTCTAAGAAGAATATTGCATGCAGATGTGTATATGTGCAGTTTTATAGATAGTTTTTTTTCTCCATTTTTTTATATAACGCTAACCAATATTTGACATTGTAGTTAACAATAAATCCTGACTACTTGAACTCTGCCTGTCTAACTGCACCTACAGTATCTTGAAAAACTATGATGATGATGCACAGTATTTTGGGGGTATTTCAAAATAAACCTCTGCTTTAATATCTACTGCTTACAAAGCAAGAGTAATATCAGCAGTGTAACTGTACTGGGTAAAAGACTATGTATTCAGCCATATAAGGTAGGCCACACACACTTTATTTAAAAGAAACACCACAAATGTTTATATAAAAAAAAAAATCCAATATCTAGCGGTGGGATCTTGGTTGAGAGTCGTGGCGGGCCTCCCTCACCTGCGCCATCTGGCTGAGGTTGCTGAGTGTTGTTAAATGCAGCAGCATCTCTCATTAGGCGAGAGGATCCTCAGCTTGTGATGCTGTTGTTTGCACTGGCATTGAAGTTTAAGGCGAACCGCTGGTCGATGTTAACCGGTCGAGGCCTCCGACCAAGCCCAAGCCCGGATCCTTAACCGAAATATTTCACAAACAAACGTCACACAAGCAAGTACAAACAAGAACAAATAGCACATGACGGCTGGCGAGCTACCATTAACTAGCTAACAATGGGTTGCTGGCCATTGTCTACAACACAGTAGGTCTTGAGTGGTTTAATTCACTGCGTCTCTTCAGGATTCCGTTGTGCAATTATTTCAAACCATTTAATTGCGAAATGGTATTTCAGATCACAGGACTAACAAGCCAACACAGCAGAGGACCAGAAAAACAACTTACTTGCAGACGCTGTGTCGATGCCGCCATCTCTGCCCGTGCTGGCCGGTCAGTGGCTATAGATGGTGTCAGTCGCCTCATACCATCTCCACGTCTTCCTATTCACGCACTCGGGCCATTTTGTTCCTCGCGGCTCCGTACAGCTCCCGCTGTATCGCCTCCTCCACGTCTATGCGTTATTGTTATTATTGGTCCAAGGGGAGCAGGTACATGAAGTCATTTTCCTGAGAAATAAACAATTGCCTTCAGTGAAATCAATGCACTTTTTAAATATCTGTGTTTGCAATTTCCCCCAGTCGCGCAAAAGTGACAATTTGTGTGACCAATCAGCGACTGCAGTCTGTCTAGCTCCACCCTTTAGGTACGGGTTCAGTTGTGCCAGGTACCCCAACGGAGGGGTTACCAAAAATGGGAATGGTATGGTACAGATCTTTTGGTGAAATCCACAACTTTGTCAGTGGAAACGCTCAAATATCTGTACCGTACCATACCGAACTGTAACGTACCGCTTGGTAGAAATAGTGCTTACCAGTATAACAAGGCTGAAAGTCATGATAATGATGACCTGGCAAACACATTAGGGAAATGACACAGGTTGCTGATACTAGTCGGGGTGGTGCAGACAAAGATTACCTTCTGACCGAGCAGGATATATCAGATATATCGACTTTTTATCAACTGTTTTCAAAGCCAGCTCACAAAGTGTTTCTAATGATTGTAACAAAGTGTTTCCTGATTATGTCAGGCGGATGAAACACTTGTTTATATAAGAGAATCATGACACTGATGTACGGTGATGAGACGTTTTGTTGTTTTTTTTTTTGTTGTTTTTTTTTCTTAACCAAAATTCAACTTTACAGCATTATAAACTTACAATTTGATTGTGAGTTGCTTGCATGCTTACATCATCTACTTACTGGCTTGTCCTTGCTAGTGTAAAAATCAGGGTCTTGATCTGTATTGATTATTAAGGCTGAAAGTTCTTCTGCTGCTACTTGCTTCCTGCTTTTATCTTGGAAATACACAACAGTATCATCAGCGTATCCAAAAAGTCATAGTAGGTGGAAAACCCTCATTAAAACACACTATATAAAAGAGAGATCATAGATTTCAGGGGTCTGCATGAGGACCACTCCCGCCTGAACATCAGTGGAGAAGTAGAGAGGGTTTCTGAGGAACTTACAAGGACAATAAACTTGACTGCTCTGATCAGAACAACAGTGCCTTAAGGATACGCATTTCCAGACTTTACCCAAGAACCATCAATGAACTGAAGCCAACAACACAACACAGAACGTCACACCACATTACTTAAAAAACTTTAACACTATAATCCTATAACTGGGGGCTTTGGTCATTTTTTTTTTTTTTTATCAGCTTCCTGCTTTATTGCCATATTGTCACTCACCTGTGTGATTAAATGTATTTGTTTGGATGAATGCATGGACTGTATTTCCAGGAGCTGCACGATAAACCTTGTTGTATGGCCTGTGTGCAGCAACATTAGTACGATTCTAATGTTCAGAATGAGGTTCAGGGTTTGGATTCAAGCAAATTCTCAGCAAGCCTGTCTCTTTTCTCCCTCACTGTCTTTGTACTGTCTGAGTAATTTTTTGCTTGAAAGTAGCAATTTTCGTGTGTGTGTAGATATCTCCTTGACTTCTGCTTTCATTAACCTCTCAATGTGCTCTACCAGAGAGAGGGGAATGTGCTACAATAATATCCCAGTGACGACACAAGGGTCAGGACCCCTCTGATCCTGAGGGGGGCGGAGGACATCTCATTAAAAAGAAAGCCTCTGGGACACCAAAGTAATTTGGCTTGCCCTCTGTTCTCAGGAACCAATTAAAACATTAGCCTAAACTATCACACACAGATGTTGATCCGCGGCCATGACAGTTGTGTGCGCAGTGCAGAAAAGCCAAAGCTTTTGCAGTGACTCCCAGGGCTAAAATAATAATCAGAGAAGGTGAGAGAAATGCATCATAATGTAAATTAAAACAGCGAGAGAAGAAAAGATATGCTCCAGTCCACGTGATTTAGATGGTGTGAGGTTTTGATTGCTTTTTGTGCACGCAGTCTGTAAATCATGATTATGCATTCGTTACATATCCAAATATGTGCAAAGTTACATGGATCCAGAGAACAAACCTCAATTTAGAACCTTGCAGATGCTCTTACTGCTTTCCTCAACAGTTTTCCATCCCAAGATTTCCGTGTATCAAACTCTGCTTCAAGGGCAGCTGAGAAAGTCTCAAAAGCTTAATTCCCTGCTAATAAAGCTAAACCTGTTCATAACTAAATTTCTGGGAAATGTCGGTCTGTGTGGAGACTGGTCCCCAATCGTCCCCCAAATCTCTGACTCAGTTTAACAATTACATGCAAATAATCCACAGATTTTAATCACTGCCATATTACTGTGGAGAAAATAGGAAGTTTAACCCATCCAGATTCACATCCATGATCATAGAAATAATTACATTAGCAAAAGGAGAATGGCTGAATACTGATTTTGCCATTTTTTTTTTTCAATTCAATGCAGCTTTAATTATCTTTTCTTTTATGTTTTTTAAATACAAAACCAAGAGTTAAAGTCTCAAGAACAGTCATAAAATATGTCATTTTTATCTTATTTTCAGTGGCAAAGCAAAGAAGGATCAGGTGAAATTACTCATGAATGCTCCCTGAGAGGTGGAAATGGATTTCACTGGCATTCCTTCCAGAAGATACAATCAGAGGTGAGTCTGTCTTTCCCTTGATTCAAGCTCCAACACCAAAACACGAGGACACTTTTGCACTTGTCAAAAGAAAATTTACAACCATTCACAAACACGGTTGACAAGAAGGCTGCAAAGAGAAAACATTTAACTGTCACCTCTGACCGTGGATTCCCTCGTAGTTCATATGACAGACAGGAGATGAGTACAAATATGCTGAGTCCACAGGGCATCTCCCAGTACGATGTCACTGTGAGGTCATCTGATGACAGTTCAGAGTAGTGGGATGTGACCTCTTGACCTCCTGTGCTGAATAAACAGAGAATATTCTGAATGAATCCCTGCAACCGGCTTGGAGTGAATGACAGATCGAGGCAGGAGCACCAGTGATGTACTACGAGAGCTGCAAAGTTAAAGCGCACACTGCTGAATGCCGTGCACTTCCTCAAACACATAAATCCAGTCAAAGGGCTATAGTGCTAAGCTATTTTTAAGAGTTTTATCTGCATACTAACTTGTTTTCGCAGATAGCTGATGCCCATTATCCATGCAGTTAGAGAGGCTGATCATCCCTCTAGAGGTCAGTGGTCCAATCACCCTCGACCTTGTGGGAGAGTGGTTGTTGGATGCACACCAGCGCTTAGAGACAGGCTGGCATTTCACCCATAGCATCGCTGCCAAAAACACGCCTTTGTGCAAGGCCCTTAACAGCTACAGATCAGTGCTCCAGACACAGTGGTTTTTGGCTGACCCACTGTTCTGTGACCCTGCAGTGGAAGATAGGGATACGAGTGTGTGTTTGTGTGTGTGGTTATGTGTGTGTGTGTGTGTGTGTGTGTGTGCTAAAGTGGTCAACAACCTTGGAAATTTCTTATTTTGAGTGTAGCTCAGTAAGTTGCTTTTTGCTTTGGCTTGTTTTATTTTCAACGGACTTCAAGTTTTTTTAACCATGGCACATTGATTCCATGCATGGATTTATACCCAGAGACATTCTACAATGGTTTTTTTTTTTTTTTTTTACCAAAAAGCCTGGAACAATTCCAGAGGGGCACTCAGAGAGCACAGACCTCGACAGGTCACACATATTTTCACTTCAAATCTGCAAATGCGACTATATCTTAGAAAGTATTACAAATACTGTATTTCAAGTGCCACATGATATTTCTTGTGAAGGTTAATTTGTTCTGAGAGGTTGTCATGGTTACTGCTTAGTTTCTTGTGTGAGATAAGGTTATAGCTGACAGACACCGCTAAAACTCTATCACTCAAAAACAGTAACCGCTATCTCCTCGATTTTCATATCGAGGCGGAGGTTTCTATTAAATGCAGTGATATAAATTATTTGTTTATGATATGATAATAAATGAGGGAAATATCTACAGGAAAGTGTGCAGCTGAGGCTGATGGGAATGTCGGTTTCGCAAGAGATAGTCATAAACTGGGGAAAAGACATTTTTGATCTGATGATCGCATTGGATGAAAGGCATTATAAGTATTTCATGTGAATGGTACATACATCACATGGCTGTGGAAAATTTCATGGCAATTCATTTCATATATGTAGACAAATTTCACACAAAACCCCCAGTTTACAAAAGTCCATAGGATTCATGCTGAGGAGAACATGAATGCCATGAGTGCCAGCCTCGACCACACTTTGACGGATGTTGGTAATCCTAGGCTCACACACGCACGCACACACACACGCACGCACGCACGCACGCACGCACGCACGCACACACACACACACACACACAAAACCACAATTTTATACCTCTCGGTCATCTATGACCTACATCTGCTATGAGCCCGTCCCTCTTGGCTCCTTCACTTTCATTTTTCCCTCAGTCTGTCTCTCTGGCAACAAGTTGCAAACTTGCGCACTCACTCCCTTTAAATGGCCTTATTCACACAGTTTTCCAAACATAACAAACGTTTTCTTTATCTCCTTCATATTCATGTTATGTATACATAAATAATGTCCTAATTTCCATTTCCAGTGTCCCTCCCGGACAATCTGCTGCTTTGACCAACAGTGCTGAGGGTTCCCTCTGCCTCTTTCTTCTCTTTCAGAAACATATATCACCGTTCTCACCCCTAAGTCAACGGCTGTCTCTCCATGTAAGAGAAGAACAGGTGTCCAGGAGGGAGGGAGGCTGTTGGGGCTGCAGTGGGTTAAATGCTAGCTGTGACCCCACTGATCACCCTGCTGAGTCTATAATGCCACCCAGAGACTGAGGGCAAAGGGAGACACATGCTTTGAGAATATAAACTAGGCATCGCTTCTGTGGCTTGCAGGCAATGCAGAAGGAAGTGATTTCAAAGTAAGTCTTCTGAGAGCTGCCATATGCTCTATAAGCCTTTTAATGTCCACAATCTTTACCATAAGCTATTGCTACAAAATGAACAGACACCTCTAGTCTTGAGAACTTTTCTCCTTGACCACTTTGAGTGCCTTCTCAGATCTTTTTCTCTTTATTTAATACATTTGCAAATCCTCGGTGCCTGTTTTAACTTTAATGAAATAAACAAAATGCCCACAGACTGCAGGCCACACCGAATCTTAGGCAAGAAAGAACGATAAAAGGTCAGCGTAAATCAGCGCAGTCACAAGTGTATAGTAAATGGCCAAACTAACTACAAAGCTCTGTTCAGTTGCCTAGTGTTTCTGGAAATTGCTCCATTACACAGGCAACTCTCTTATGAAGCGAAGAGACAAGCAGCAAGGAGATAATACACTCTTGCACTGTTGTGGGGTCACTAATATCCACTCTGGAATGGCATTGATGAATGAGGTTTCTCGGCTAAGTGGAGGTGTATTGAGCGTGAGGTAAGACA
>CAAKHG010010877.1:9506-25046 GCA_901007715.1 Dactylopterus volitans | reverse complement strand
ATGACGTTTAAATATGATTACTTTGACGGGATAAAAAAAATGATTGAGTTGAATGTGCAAAATGATTCAAAGTGCATTTAGGGTTCACATCTTTTAAAGGGTTTCAGGAGGTCTCGGCATTTCTAGCTACGGCCCTGCAGCCCTCTCATTCTTGAATACCTCAAACACAGTTAAAGCTCATTATAACAGTTGAATCTCAGGATTAAACCTCCTCCAGTCTCGTGACCTGCTGCGCTTACCCGTCCGGTTGGTGGCCTCGGTGGCGTTGGGCTGCGTCATCGCGATGCACACGTCGTCTTGCGGGAACTTGTCACAGGTGAGCATCTCCGGCCAGGGGAAGCCGAACGCCTCCATGATGGGGGTGCAGCCGTCGCGCACGGCCTCGCAGAGCCAGCGGCACGGGAAGATGGGCCGCTCCAGGCACACGGGCGCGAACAGCGAGCACAGGAAGACCTGCGTGCCCGGGTGGCAGCTTTTGTGCACCAGCGGCACCCAGCTGCTGGCCTGCTGCTTCACCTCGGCCATGGTTTCGTGCTCCAGCAGGTTGGGCAGCAGCATCTGGTTGTAGCCCACGTTGTGACAGAGCCGCAGGTCGTCCGGGATGTCCACGCACTGCGGGGGCTTCCCGTAGCTGCGCCCGCCGTTGTACGTGTCCGACCTCCAGCTCAGGTACTCGTACTCGGACGCCGCGCACGCCGACACGAGCGCCGCCGCCACGAGCAGGCGGATCATCCCGCAGAGCAGCGCAGAAGTCATGCTTGCTGTCCCTCACACGCGGGAGGCGCGCCTCATGTAGAGAAGCACAGAATTTGAAGAGAAAAAAAAACAAAAAAAAAAAATTGGAGATTTAAAAAAAAGAAGGAAAAAAAACCGTGCGCGCGTGGAAGGATGTGGAATACGTGCGGGTCTGGGTCGGTAAAAGTCCTCGCGCGCGTGTGGTATGTATGTGTGTGTGTGTGAGAGTGTGCGCGCGTGTGTGGATGTGCGTGCGTGCGTGCAGCCTCGTCGCGCTCCGCCGGTGTGTCTGGCTCCTGCGAGGGTGCGGGGAGGTGACTGAGCTCTGCGGGCGCGGAGCTTGGAAACGAAGGGGAGATTGTAAAGTGCGCAGCGTCCAATCGGAGCGCGCCGTCGCCTTTTGGCACTCCGCTGTCAGTCAAAGTGCGTAATGACCCAGCGTGTAAAAGCGCTGCGGGAGCCTCTCCGAACCTTCCTCCTCCCCGCACCGCGAGGAGCTCATTTGTCAAAACAACACGCCGAATCAAGAAGTAAAGAATGTGGAAATGTGGGCTGCCGTCGTCTGGAATCAGGAGCCTATGAGAAGTTGGGCACTTTCATTCTTCAAACTGTGGTGCCCAACAGGCACTTGTGTGTTTTAGGTTTTTGAATGAGAACTGCCCGTAAACATGATTTGGATTGCAATCCAGTAAATCTACCATTGGAGATTGTTGAGGTCAAATTGTTAGCAAACATATCACATCTGCGGCAGGACACGCTATTGGTGTGCGGCGCATATAAAACATGAATCATGTCCTCCTTTGGTGCAGCTGCAGCATTTTATTTGTCTTCATCTGATCTCCTTTATCACGTGTCTGCATTTGATGTGGAGGATTAATGCTCCTGTGGCATTTCACAGCATTTCTGTACAAGCAGTTAAGTTAAGTCAATACAATAAAAAAAAAAAATAAAAAAAAAAGCTGGTCGAACTTGCATCCGACAGCTGTTGCTCCATAGTGAGCTGATCAACTGCAACGTTGCGGATCCGTTGCAGCTCGATCTGTGTGGCCACTGCAAATGTCGGGGAAGTCCCTCTTTATCCATCCTAATCACACTCACTCGGCAGGGTGAAGGTCAGTTTGCTGAACTGCCAATGTCCATCTCCCCAGTTTGATGATAAGGCTGGAGGTGTGAAACCCCTCCATTTAAATGTGGGGCCGTTTGCATTCCATTGTGTTGTTAACAGCTCTGGCAGAGCAGCAGAAAAAACAAAGCACTTAATTAGATTTTAAGTGTGGACGCAGCAAACGCGGACCTTTGAGAGCCACAGCTTTGTTTTCACCCAGTCGATGCATTTCACATCTGCCTCCACCCTGGCGGCCGCCGCTCATCTTCACCCTTCTCTGACTTCTTGAGCGGAGACCTGTTGCTGACAGCGGGATGTTAAACGCGTCATGTAGTTTGGGAGTGTGACGGACGGCACCGTCATCGAGACTCCACTGTAATTTGCTTTGTAAAAAATGACAAACAAACATGTAAAAGAAATCATTTTCAAGCTGTAATCAAATCAGAAGTGGGCAACATGAAAATCTGAATGCAGGTTCGGGTTGTTTATGAGCGAGATGATACTCTGTGAACATCTCAAATGAACACCAGCTATTTAATGCGTCTGGCTGCATTGTTGAACACAGGTTCTCCACACTCGTTAATGAGCTGATGGCATCCAACAACAGTTTGAATGTAGTTGTTCACGAAAGCAAACATCACACTCAGGAGATTGCTTTTCTCCCTCTGGACCTGGCTCAGGTCAAACATCTGCGGAAGCGTCTTGTCAGGAGAGACAAACCACCTCCAGAGAAGCAGTATGAGTTGCGGATGAGTCTGGAGGAGGAAATGCGTCTGCAAACAAACTGATACAAACCTTGAAGCATGGATGTCATCACCACCGCGTTCACTTTCCAGCTTTAATGGTGTGTGACTAACAAAAAACGAGAACAAATATTTGGACTCCAGAGAAAGACTGACGCTACATCTATAACTCACCAGACTTTCATACGAGTATAACCATAAAAGACCATTTTGCCGATGGCAGAACTAACATGTTTAAAGAAATAGATATACGTATATGACATAGATGAAAGGCACTCAACGGGGCGCCATCCATGAAAACGGTGTGCAGACTTTTCCCTTTTTGTCTGGAGACCTGAAATGTTTGCCATTGACCATGTCATCAGCAAGCATGAAAGACACTGCGGGCAAAAACAACTGCAATAATAGAGAAATGACTTTGACTCTCAAACTTTCAGAACCTTTAAGGTTTGAGTTCTTTTCACTTAAGTGCTTTGTGATGAGATGTCTGTGTTGTTTCAGGTGTGGATTGCTATGGATATTCACGAATGTGGTATGATGAAAGATATAAGTGTATGATTCAGTGTTTCTATGTGGCATCACAGTTGGCGCAGCAGCACACCACAAAGTACATCGGATCTGGATCTGGTAGAGGGGATTCCTCTTGGGTTTCCGATATGCAGCCACCAACAACTCAGGACTCCATCAATGAACCATGAAGCTGTGGTGTGAGACAGTCATCCTGCTATATGGAGTTAAGCCAGATTTGGAGTTCACAGACAATAATGACACAATTACTGACAAATAAGGACAATCCAACCAACACCACTGTGGTGACCTGGATGAGGACAGGCAAAATAGTAATAGACATATTTCAAGAATATCTGTACCGTTTAACAGGTATTTGGATAAACTGACAATCAAACAAGACTTTTTGTCAAACCACAGACATTAACTAGACAGCATGGCAGCTCCTCAAAAAGTGAAGCCAAAAGATTTCCATCATCCCCGGGTGGTTGGCTGCATGATGGGTGATAAACACTGCCTATTCCACATTAGTCGATGGGCCAAAGTATAAAACTGCTCTTGATTGAATTTTTGCTCAAAGTTTTTTTTTTTTTGTCATTTCAGGTAGGTTTTATCAAGCTGATGTTTGTGTTGGTGTTCATTTTTTTTCTGATAAGTTTGGTTTTTAAAAATAATTTGATGATATAGAAAGGGGGTGTGGCTTAATGAATGACAGCAGGTCAGTGTGAAATACAGGCAGTGACAGATGCATTTGTTCAACGTTTGATTATTTGATTATTATTTGGGGAGGCTTCACGATTGACAGCTGTACTGAGTGAATACGGGAAGTCACGGCTTTTATGGTATTGTACGTATAAAAGTCAAGGGGACATGGGATGCTAACTTTCTAGAACTGTTATTGTCTGTTTAAAACAATAGAAAATAGTCTTTTTACTGGTAAGGTTGCGGTTCAATTTCCTGATTCCCAGGCTTTGGCAGACTGTTTGTATTATATACAGTCTGTAATTATTTATTCCATGGGATTAACTAGTTTTGATGTGAGGATTGCACATCAAGATCATAAAGCTTTGGTGTTGTGACAAAAAAGGGCAGACATGCGTGACATAACACATAGTTTGAGTGGACTTGACAGTCTACTGACAGGATCTATGAGTGAGAGACCAGCAAACCTGGTAGTTATTGAATTAGTCCACCACTATCTGATGCTTCACAGACACCGTTTACCTCAAACTGAATCGCTTGCCACCAGGAGCTTGTAACTGCTGAATTTGGAGGAAAGAAAACAAAGTCTGAAATGGACACCCGAAAGACACAGTGAAATAACATGCTAATGCAAGAAAGCTAAGCCCCATGCTGCTAGAGTTTGAAGGTTTGACAGGAGGATGTCATGATATGATTGGCTGAGCTTGGTTGGTTTTAGCTTACAATTGTCACATTTTGTTCTACATGCAGGAAAAACCTAACAGCAGCGAGATAGGATAAATGAAAGCATCCTTGTGTGCAAGGCAACTGAATTTAATCTTTGATTAAGCTTGAAGATGCTTTTGAAATCTGGTAAGTTTTTGTGTGTGTGTGTGTGTGTGTGTGTGTTTAGTAAGTGGAGCATCTGGAAGTCATGTCTCGGCAATTCCAGTAAATTAAGCAACAATGGCTGACATCACGTAGTGAGCGCTCCATGATTAATATTCAGCTTTTGTTTTCTTGTTTGCAGCAAACAAGGACAAAGATCTGATTTGGTGGGTGGTCACAAAACACACAAAAGTACCATAGATGAATGTGTGACTGTGCGGCTACCAGTCCGGAGAGACTCTCTTCCAGTAGAGAGAGATCCATAGCGCAGCCGCCTGTGATGACTCGCCTGCGTCTGATCTCGCCATGACTAACACAGGCAGTTTGCGACTTTTGTACACAGACCAGGGAGAGAACAAAAGCAAGAAGAAAAACACATCGCAGCTAATTTCGCTTAATGAAGCTTCTGTGCTCTTAAAGACGAAGGCCAAAATACCTCTCACATAACTCATAGCTCACGCTGGGCCGGCGGTGTTGCCGCTTGGTGAGGGGGAGCAGGAACGCTTATCTGACCCGCAGAACGTTGACAGTCCTCCCAGATGACTCGCATCGGTCTGGGTGATGATGCATCCAACTCTGTCATGTTTGTATTTGTAGACTTTCTCTTAAAGTAGCTGAAGCAATCGCTGCAAATGTGGAATGGAAAAAAAGGAGCTTTTTTTTGTGGCAACGCCCAATGATCGTGACCATAAACGCGGTAAAATACAGAGAAAACCTCAGCGTGGCTCACAGAGATGTTCTGGTCCCTCAGCTCTCGTCACATATCCATGTTTGCAAACAAGAAAAAAACACTGAAGGATTGATTTGTGTTTTGCTGAAAGACAACAGCACAGCTTTAAAGTTCGGTTGTAGGATCCCACATACTGTCCGGCTTCTTTCTATGCAACTAATTCTAAACACTTGCATCCATACTTAAGCTGCGATCACCTTCAGATGCTGGTCATGTAGCTGCCTTGATGCTTGTATGTTTCAGCTAAAACTGACAGGCATTGAGACATCACAGTGAAGGATGTGTTTTGACTGAGCGTGTGTGGATGAACTGTGGCTGAAAGTCATCCATCTGCGTATAATTACATCAGCAATGTGCCATCCATCATCATAATTTGTGGCATTAATTTAAGATTGGGTAATTGCGCTCCACTCACTCAGCATGAGCCCCAATCAGCCTAGATTTTTCGCAATTTTTGCGCTCTGACGGATCTATATGGCAAAGAGGGGAAAGTTGCTGGAAAAGTCATCTCATATCAAGAAATCAGATGTCAGTTAGTCCGAATTATTAAGATCAGAAAATAACAATACAATTTATTGTGGCTTGAGTCTCTCTACCTTGTTTGTCCATGAGCAGATCTATGATTTTGCGAACGCAGTTTCATTCATGTTACATTTTCATGTTTGTGAACAACACCCAAATGGGCACGGAGATACTTTCTTGTACTTTTTTTAGCCTGATAGAATGCTTCAAACTGACTCGATGACCAGTAACTGGTGATTGGTTGTCAGCCAATACTGCTTTCAGCGATCAGTAATCAGTCTAAAAAATCCTGATAGGACCACCGCAAAGGTGCCAGTGTACTGTCAAGGCACTTGTCACGCTTGCTGATGTGCGCTCAATTTACACTGCATTTATTGGCTTCATGTTTTTCCACCAAAGCCATGTAGAGCAACGCTTTTCACTCAGGTGTAAGGGTCTGCACATATCCGCACAGATTACATCATTAATGTCATGGCAACCCTTATGAGTATGCGGAAGAGTGTAGTATAAATGTGTAATGCTTCATCCACTTTCCTCAGTTTTATTCCTGACAATCAGCTCGTCACTGTTTTTGGAAGCTAAACAGGCACAGCACTCAATACAATAAAAGTCCCTCAGAAACAGATGCTCAAGTGTTTCATGTGAGCTGTTGAAAAACGCCAGATGAGAGACCTGCGAGTCAGTCGACGATGAGCTACAATGACGAGAGCCAACGAGTGGGCAAGACAAGGAGAGGAAACGTGGGGGTAATCTGTTAGAGAAGGATCTGCAACACCAATGTTGTTTTTGCACCCAGAGGATGCGGGTCGAGAAGAATGAAGCACATTTGGAACTTGTTTGCCACTGTCAGCTGCTTCTGAGTGAAATGACCTGGAAGTATATCTGTGGCTCCTTCCTATATTAGCTCCTTTAGTGTAGGATACATCGGACCTTCTTTTACAAAAGGAATAGAGATTTGCCATCTCACAATCCTTTGCTGCGTGTAGCTTACTGTACATGCGTTCATCCTCTTATTATAGGCAACAGGCTATTTTACAGCAGTTATGTAATACAGTTGTCTCTCAACCTACCTATGTCACCGTAGTAATTAATTAAGTCATGTTTATATTTTTGTCAGTTATCACCAAACGTTACATTTCATGGAATATTAATTAAATGGGTATCATGTTTGTGTTTTTCCTCCTTGTGTCTGCTTCTCCTGCCACACCTGATTATCATCTCAGGGATGCAGTAACTTGTTTTTAACATTAAACCGTTGAACTATGAACATGATGCTGCTGTTGTTGAATGATCATAGTAAATTTGTGGGTCGACGATGTTTTTAACTTGTTTGAAAATAAAGACTGATGATATGTACAGTAGTTCTGCCGGTCTAACTTGATGCCTAACTTGTATTAGTGAGTCATTTTCATACCAATTGGGATCATCAGGATAACTATTGAACATGAAGGTGAGCAACCACTGTGTCAACCATTCCATCTTCCCATTTCTGGTGTTATTCTTTTATTTAATGTCATTCTACTCTTGATAAAGAATCGTGGTTTTGTCCACCTTCATGCATTTAACAACACGCTGAGAACGTACAAGGAGAAGGTGTTCTTTTTATACTCCATCTTCAAAACATTGTCGTTTCACTGCAGCGGACTCATGTCAGTGACACCCACCGTCGCATTACGACATCCAAGTGTAAATGTGGTCGGATTCTCTGATGACCTGAAGTCCTTATGAATTCTCCTTCAAATCTTTCCTTGACCATGTTACGTTTCCCAACAGGGTTAACCAAACCTATGTAGGAAGAGGAAATCCCAGGGACTGTCTGAACCCAGTCTCTCATGTTTCGTCTTCTTTGGTAGCTTAAGTCGAGTTCAGAGAACAGCCAGATTGGGGCACCTCCTGGTGGATGATGGTGTTGTGTGCCACTGCGCAATCATGTTGGGAGTTAACCATGACAATTCATGTCTCCCAATTCAAGATGTTCAAGCAGGTTGGGTTGTATGAATTTGATTTAACCCGTAGCGCTGATCTGTGAGGGAATAAACAGAAACTGCATGCTTGGAAATGGACATTTTAAAGGATCTTCGCGTTTGTAGTTGTTTCCTGTTGTTGGAAATCTGACAACAGAATTTATTTTTGTGCAAGGGCATAGCTGTAATTAGCATAACTGGAATGTTCTTAGAATTGCGTGTCATGTGATGTGATTTGTATGGTTAGCGTTTAGGCTGTCAGAATGGTATTTATTTACATGTTAAAGGGTAATTCTTGTTTATTGAACCTTGGGTCAAAAAATACGGCTTTTATAAAATTGTACAGTTGCCAAGATATTTACTGAGGTCTTAAAATACCATAACAGCTGACAATGATGAGGGGGCAAGAAACAGTCAAATGATCAACAGAGTATCATTACTCCAACTGTGAATTCTAAACATCCTTCGCAATAAACAGAATGATATCATGGTTAAAGTTTGACCTTTGTATTTACGATCCAACGATCAGCCAATATTTGTTCTAAATTGTTTCATTGGTGGTCTCTGTAAAAGCATGGCTTCACTCGTCTGGCAGTTGTCACATTCCTGCTGTCAGCCGCCCTAAAAGCAGAGGTCGCCATCTGAACTGTTATTTATTGTAGGTGCACAAGGAAACAGTCTTTCTTACGTTACAAAACGCTCTTCATAAATGTTGTGGGTGAAAAGGTCAGAGGTCAAAAGGAAATGACAACCCCCCTCCTAATCCCCTCATTGTGCTTATCTAAACTGATAAACTGATAGCAGGTTTTATTAAATTAACTGGAAGCCATCTGTGTCTAGAGGAGGTGTGAGATAATGTCAGTGAGGTGAAAGTGGCCACGCTGACGATAAGCCTGGGTATGGAGGACGTGGTGAATGCGGTAACCCATTTCCATTTTTTCAAAAAAAGGTTCCTGTTTAAAGTTTGTATGAATTGTATATGCATAAAGTTTTCCTTCTGTTGTCTGATGAACCTTAAATTATTTTTGGGTCCTGATAGAAGTGTGCAAACTGAATTAATGACCCATAATGGGTGATCAGTTATTAGTCAATACTGCCACCAGTGATCAATAATTGATCTAAAAAAATCCTGATTGGATCACCTTTAGTATCTATTATTGTTGTAGTTTGCTTACGGTGTACTTGCCAAAAGTTAGATGAGAGGATTTATACAGCTCTTATTTTGTCAGTTAAACATGAGGCTACAAAGAAAAAAATTAGAACACATACTCCTCATGAGTACTATCACTGACACACAAGTTTATGATCATTCTTTCTTGACACACGCCACACACCTCAATATATGCTCAGTCTAGAGCTCTTATTGGCCCACAGCGCTCCTTAGCGTAAAGCCTTAACTTCAAAATTGAGCACCTGAGATCTTACATGCTAAGTCCGTTTGCATGTCAGCCAACGTTCAAGTCCAAAGCTGCTATGCTGCATTTAAAGTGAACTGGGTAACAGCTACACTCATTAACGCACCTGGCCGCTCACATTTCTCTGCAGCCTTCACGTTTTAGCTTATCGCTGTGCAAAGCTCTAATTCTAAGTTGTTTGAGGACTACTTTCACACCTTCACACACCTAGCGATCGCCACTTTCAATCTGAGAGTCCCCTCCCCCTCCAACTCCACCACCCCTCGCCCCTCCACCCATTCTTGTCAACCTCGGAGACGTGTGGGAGGAGGGGACGTCAGGCGCTGTGCGACAACCAGACAAGCTCTTTATTTGAAACATACTGACCCCATTATAGTCTATTACTCAGCAATGATGGAATGTTGTTGCAATCGCTGAGTGTGGCGATGCGTGACATGATTTCTATGGTTGTGATTTAAGTTGAAGGAATGAGTGCATTTTCACATGTTCAGTTTTCCATTTCATATTGCCACAAATGTGTTCCACTTCTTCACAGCATCAAGGTAGGTAAACCACCAGATCGGGTGCAGTCGAGGACTTCTATATCTGTGGACACAGAAAGCACGCTTTCACAGTCACCCTCCTCCTACTCCTGTCACGCATGCTGCCGGCTTGACGCAAAGCAGGTCTCACAGGGGTGCTCTGGCTAACAATGTCAATTAATGAGCCCTTGTGACAGTGCGAGCTAAATGGCAACAAATTGGGAGCCATTTCTCATGCTAATCAACAATATTCAACCCCTCAAATTGAAATTCTTCAATCGCAGACAAACACACACTCCCTCTCTCTCTATCTGTATCCCTCTCTCTCTCACACACACACACACACGCACACACACACACACACACACACACACACACAGTGGCTCCGGCTCTTCTTACTCACACTGAAGAAATGGAAACTGTCCATATTATGCTCGTCAAGAACAGCAAATAGCTTTTGAGATACAAAAAAGTCTGCATTCCTTCCCCAGCTTGCACACAAGCAACTGGCAACTATGTAAAGCAAACATGTCAACAAAACCCCAAAATGAAATCAAAATGAATGAGATTAAACTTAACCCAATTGATTCATCAAGTTGTTGTTGTATTAAAAGTAAGTTATACGGATGTATATGAGAGATGTCTAGAGAAGACTTAAGCATCTAAAAGGGTTTGACTGCATTCTGCTGTGAGCTTGTGACCATAGCTGAATGATGTAGACCAAACACACCACTCTTACAACAACCAAACAAGAATCCTTCCAGTTGTTTTCCTAAATTACCCCTCACTCCCCCCCTCCCACACACACACACACACACACACACACAAACCACCACCACCAACCCCACTTTGGGTTCAACAAGAACCCACAACAGTTAATCAAGACAGAATGTTGCCCTGAGTGTCTCACATTCATGATGCACACGAAAAACATTTTTGCATGGTTTCATTACAGGAATGCATTGTTGTTTCAGTTTGCTGTAACAATGTACCAAAGAAGCTACAACAATTGGGATTTTTAGCATCTTAGCAAAGTTCGCTCATATCAATTAAAGGGACAATTTCTGTCTTTTTTAACAACAAGATAACACCGTAGTGTTTTATCTCGTATTGCCACTTTGTTCCACAAGAGATGACAGTGACTCACGGTGCTCTTCCTCAAGAGATCCTCAGTCAACATTCGTCTCTCCAGGCTTTACACTTTCCCTGTCTGCAAGTAATTGTGTGTTTGCACAGTTTCATTCATACAATGCTTCCCCAGGTCCAGGTGATTGTTCTCCACTGCTGTGTGGAGGCGGAAAGTTCTTGTGAATCTAGTTGTGTGAGTATGCAACTTTAAGACCTTATAAAACATTTTCTAGTCAAAAAGTTACTGTGTAGATTCATTGTAAATGGCCAGTTTATCAAAAATAATTCTTTCAAAATTTGCAAAGAAAGGATTAAACTAGAAAACAAAGGGTACAACAGTCAGGCGAGGAGACAAAGTTGAAACATTGGGTACAACTGACCAGATTGAAATCCTTTGCTACAATGAGCATAGCCTTTAGCTTAGACTGTAGCCTCACAGCAGCCGGGTCACTTTCTTTGTGAGGCAGCTGCGTTCTCGCATGATCACGATCTCGCTTTCAATCGAATATGTATCTTTCAAGACTCCAAGGGCCAATCAGTATCCTATAGGCGGCAGCTCTGGGCATGGTTTAGACTGGCGGTTCCAAAACAATAATTGCTGGTTTTCAACTGCAATAATGAGCAGTTTCATTTAAAAAACTGACAAAACTGCAGCTACAAGGGAAACAAACCTACAGAAATGATCTTTCATTGGTGCTCAGCTCATTAATAGTGTTTCTGTGTAATTTCCAATTTTTTAACGAACAAAACACAAGAAACTAGCCGTGAACGATGAAATAATGAACAGCTTGTTAACAACACGTTAGCTGTAACAGCACTGTGTAATAATGCCCCAAGTGGCCACAAAGATCAGTTAAAAACATTCTCATGAGGACCTAACACACAGCCATCCAGGAAGTGACAAACACGTTTGTCATCCAAATAAACCAAACCAGGACATGAATCCCAGGGTGTCAATATTTAAAGGGATCTCGGATGTCAGTTGCGTTAAGTAGCTAGTCAGACGACTAACATCATGTCATGATAATAATGGTAATATTTTTTTTCATTTACATGGCACTTTTTGAGCTAAGCACGAAGTTCTTTCCGGATAAAAGAAAACAGAGTTAACATTTACAGAGGAAAATGGAGAAACATTAAGAGCACATCAAGCAGCACTTAAACATAAAGAGATCTCATCTCATTGTCTTCCGGTTACGGGTCGCGGTCGTGCTGGAGCCGATCCCAGCTGAGAACAGGTGAACAGCGGGGTACACACTGGATAAGTCGCCAGCTCATCGCAAGGCCACATGAAGGACAGACAACCACTCACACTCGCACGCACACCTACGGGCAATTTAGAGTAGCCAATTAACCTCAGCATGCTTTTGGAGGTGGGAGGAAGCCGGAGTACCCGGAGAGAACCCACGCAGACACGGGGAGAGCATGCGAACTCCACATAGAAAGACCCCAGGCATCAAACCTGCGACCTTCTTGCTATGAGGCAACGGTGCTAACAACCGCACCACATAAAGAGATATTACTCCACTTTAAATAAGTGAATATAACAGTAAAAAAAGTATATTATTAAAGTACTGCAATAGCGATAAAAACAGAACAAGCATCATAAATAATGACATGAAAGAGAAAAAGTGTTGTGGATAAAGGAAGCATTCAGTGTAGTCTGTTTTCATGAGGTGTTTAAAAGCTGCAGTGGAGTCAGCTGATCTCACACTGAGTAGCTGTTCAGTAGACGAGGGGCTGTAAATGAAAATGTACGGTCATCCTGTGTTTTCAGCCCTGGAACAGCTAAAAGATGTTGATCAGCTGATCTGCAGGACCTAGCTGAACTATTAATGGGCTAAAAGTTTACTCAGGAGCTCATCCTTAAATGGACTTGCAAGGAATTAAAAAAAAATGTAAAAACAATTCTAAAAGTTATGGCCAGCCGTTGCAGTGAGGCTAAAACCGCAGCGATATGATTGAACTGGAATTAGTTGCAGTTGTGAGACTGTGTGGGAGTTTAAACAGGTAAAAAGAGAGTTGCCATAGTTGCCATAGAAAATTATGCATGGGACTGATGTGTTTTGTAACTGATAAAAACAAATTTGGATAATACTTTTTTTGTGTGCTTTCTCAACAGACTGTCGAAAGTTAGCTCCACAAAAACATCATGATCACCTGCACTCATGAGTATGACAGAACGTGAAGCAAATTGTTTGTATAGTGGAGCAGATGCATTTCTGAAGTTTCTACACAAATGTCATGTTTGATGGTGACGAACCTATTTTTTTCAGAGCTAAAAAAAACTCCCACTTGCCGTAGAGATATTCTACGTTGAAGAGGCGTTAATAATAATAATATCATAATAATATAATAATAATAGAAATAATAATATCAATTCACTGTAATGCAGAATCAGTGGGAGCCCTGGGCTTGTTTCCCTGCAACTACGTGGTCCCATCTAGGAATGATGGGAGACAGTGTGTTCCTTATATCCTGTCGACTCCAGAGTCTTGTTTTTGTTGCTGTCGCTGCAGAAAACCCTGTCTCACAAAGATATGATGTTGGAAATGGAAGCAGGGCTTGCAAAGAGGTTTGAAGTGGTCGAAAACAGATTGAAAGTCACCATCGTTTGCAATCTCAACCAGTTGATCTTCTGGAAGGGTTAAAATTGATTCACCTGGCTTGTTTTCAAATTGGTTGCAAATTGGTTCCTTCCCCAGTCAGGGGTCTTTTATGACTGGAAAGTAGTGCTCAAACTCTTTTGAAAGCTGTGAAGGGTGATCATGCACCAACTGGCAGAATGAAGGCCCAAGCTCAGTCTCTTCAATAATCCTTCCAAACTAAGAAACATGACAAAAATCCCTGTGTTCACTCTCCGTCTCCATAATTCCAATTTGGCTTTGAATGCAGCAACTTTGTTTGACAACTTGAAAATAGTCGTCATTTTCCACTGAAGTGGCAGAGTTTGTCACAGCAAGTTTCGTGACCTAATCCGTGTTACTGAAATGCGCGGCTCGTGGTGACAGTTTTTCTAGAACAAATCTCTGCAGTCGCTCCAGTGGTTCAAAAACTCGATCGGATATTTGCCTTTAGAAAGCCATCTGACCTGTGTGTACAGGAGAAGGCATCTATGCTCTGAATCCATCTCCTTGCAAAGCTGCTCAAGCAAGACGTGAATTAAGGGCATGTGCTTTGATGTGGTGTATAATTTTAATCATGCCTCGCAAAATGCTGTTAAGTTCAGGTGACATTTTTCGGCTTGCCAGCATTTCCCTATCGATGACACAGTGTGTAGACTCGCCCTCCTTGATCTGTGTCGTGAGACCCTGCAGTCGTCCAGTCATCACGGCTGCTCCGTCCATACAAACGCCGACACAAAACGACCAATTAAGATTTCCTGATATCTAATCGTTCAAGAACTTAAACAGTTCTGCAGCCGTGGTATTGGTTGAAAAAAAAATAATGCACATAACCAATCCTCGTGCACATCTTTCTGAAAGATATATTGCACAAAAACGAGCAATATGGCATTGTTGTCAGCATTGGTAGATTCGTCCACCTGAATAACGTTCCACAGCGATTCATTAATCCGCTTATATAACTGTGCCTCAACGTTCTCTGCTATTTCATCAATTCGTCTTGTAATTATGCTAGCTCAAAGAGAAACATTTGATACTTTTTTCACCGCTCTCCAAAAAGTCCACCACAAATGTCCTTCGCAGCAGGCAGAATCAATTCTTCGCCAATAGTAAAAGGCTTCTTAGATTAGCGATGCGGTCAGCCACTAAGAATGATGTTTTCAGCACAGACACGTTTGTTGACCCTCAGTAATTGTTTCTGTCCTGCCTGTTCACGTTTCTTTCTTTCAAAAAATTCTTATTACATGGCAGTCATGGAAATGTAATCATCATTTACAGTGACTCAACAGATTCTTGCTTTAAACTTAACAAACTAAACCTAAACCCAGAAATATTGATCTGAAGTTGCATATAACATCCATAGAAACAATGAATACCAATGATGCTGTCGAAGGCATGAGATGTTTAGCAGATTCAGCTGGATTGACAGAAATAACAAGGCAACACCTGTCTAATTATGTTCACCTTCCTTTCACTTCCTCATTCCTGTAATCACATGGCATGTCATTGGTCAGTCTGTTTCTGTCTTCTTGACTCTTAAAGTCACAGTCATGCAATTTAGAAACTTGGCAATTACTTAGAAAACAACAAGAAAGACTTCTAACACATTGAATCAACAATAGTAACGAAACAATACCCATTTCTTAGTTGCACGGTACTACTCACACGTTACCTGTACTTTGGTGCTAATTCTGTCAAATGATGCGTATTTGTGAACACATGATACTTTTTAATTGGTGTGAAAACGACGTGCACGCATGCGACATGCGAGTCAGACATCAGCAGTTCCTGAACCACTGGAGACTCTGTGTCTTCTTTGTCAGTCTTTGCACAATCTGGGGACAGCAGGACTGCACATTACATCCAACAGGGAATGTGACAGAAACAGCTGGGCTCCTAAGCTGAGTCTCAGAGGATTACATTTTTTATTAAGTTCTCTATACGGTCTCGATACAGGTAAATGTAGTGATTCATATT
>CAAKHG010010874.1:8859-24404 GCA_901007715.1 Dactylopterus volitans | reverse complement strand
GCCGTTGCTGCGGGTCCTTGCGCGACCCCTTCTTGCCCAGTAAAGCGTCATTCGTAAAGTGCGCTAGGACGTTTTTAGGTTAATTTCACGGCGCATTAAAGAGTGCGTCTTCAGTTCATTGCAGGAAAGAGTGTGTGTGTGTGTGTGTGTAGTACCAAATACCAGGGAAACAGAGTTGAGGCAAAGCCATTAGGTCAATGTCTTTAGGAACACTGACATCTTCACTTCCTTCTGCTGCACCTTCACCTACAAAAACATGAAGAGCTAAAGCTACATAAGGCAAGACAGCAGGAGTCATTGATGACTAACAAAGTAGAAAGTGACCTTGGATGGGTGCTTGAGCAGTTGCAGACGACTGTTTCCTCTTCTTTCTGAGAAAGGAGCGTCGCCTCTTCCCGTGTGACTTGACGGCTTCAATCTCAGCTTGTGGTCTGCTCAGAAAAGGAGGCACGAGGACATGCAGCACCTCTGGCTCCAACAGGATGTGCTCCAGAGTACCATTATTGCAAATGGCCGGCTGCTTGGACTGAGACAGCAAGACAAGAACTACTATTATTTTTAGCTCTGGTGCATGTGATTTTATTTTCATTTATTCATCCATGGAGGATTCACTGAGACCAGTCGCCCCGAACACACTCACAGTTACACACTCACAGTTATGTGGGGTGTGGACTTGAGTTGCAACTCCGATGACTTGCAACTTGACAGAAAAAAAATGACACTTAAGTTTACCCAAGACCTGACGAGTCCTGTGGCTTGTTTGTGTCACTTCCATGTATCAAATTTAAATACCAAAAATGTCTACCAGTGTCTATGTAAAGTTACCACAATCGGAGTGGCATCGTTGTGATTGGATGAAGATCCTATCAGTCAAGCTCCTCAATTCCTGATGTTGTTTTTCAACATGAAACACTCTTTACAGACTCCTGACTTCACTGTCATCCCTGTAGAACAGCTCAGACAAATCAGTGATCGTTTCGTTTGAGTTTGTCATCTAGGCTATGACCTCATCACCGCCACCATGCGTTTCCATAGAGCTATTGGGGAGTGATGAGCAGCCATCCTAAACCCTTCAATGGAGCCTGCAGGTGAATGCTGGTGTGATGTCGGTGCTGAAAGAACAGGCAGCAGTGATGATGCAGGCCAGCAGCAGCAGCAGCATTAGCAGACACAGGGAAAGATGGGAAATTGTTTTGCAGCTAAAATGGACCAATCGGGTGCAAGCGTTTGGTCAATGATTGTAGAGTGAGGCAGGTCATAATGCATGTAGCACTGCAGCCAAGCTGACTGCCTGAACTAGATGCTACTCTGTTATTAGACAGCTTCTATTTCCTTGTCTTTTAGCTTTATAGAGATACTGCAGTACTACCTGCAGTATCTTTGAGGGGGGACATTTTACGATTTTAGTAGGTATGGTTAAAATGCTTCACTGATACTGCTTACTCGAACTGGAATTAACCTATAAAGAAAAAAGTCACGAGACAAACTTATCCAAAAGAATCAAAAAGAAGACAACAACAACAGTAGAAGCACAACGCTTCACACGACGTTACAATCACATTAGTCGGGAGTATAATAATGCAGGTGAGTCATGGTGTGTTTGGCGGCGAATACCTGATAGACGTCCCGCAGTTTCTCACTTGACGCTCCGACCACCACGCAGGCTTCCAGCAGAGCAGAGGGCAGAAGGTCCGTCATTACGAACTCCAGTCCAGAACCTGGCTGGACCAGCGGAACCTGACCAGAGACTCAGACCTGTTGTTTTACAAACAAAAGTAAAGATTGAGGACATTACCACGTGTGTGGGTCTTCGTCTTTGTCTTCTTCCACTTATTCGGGTCTGTGTCACAGGGGCAGCAGTCCCAGCAGAGAAACCCCGACACTCCTCTCCCCCGCCACTTCCACCAGTTCCTCTGTGGGCACACCGAGGCATTCCCAGGCTAGCCGGGAGACATAATCTCTCCAGTGTGTCCTAGGTCGACCCCGGGGCCTCTTACCTGTGGGACATGCCCAGAAGATCTCCCGAGGGAGACGTCCAGGAGGCATCCTGACCTGATGCCCGAACCACCTTAGCTGACTCCTTTCAATGCGGAGGAGTAGCAGCTCGGAACTCCTCACTATCTCTAAGGCTGAGCTCGGCCACCCTGCGGAAAAAACTTGTACTTGCGATCCTGTTCTTTTGGTCACTACCCAGAGTTTATGACCATAGGTGAGGATCGGAAAAAAACTACCCCATAAATTGAAATCTTTGCCTTTCCGCTCAACTCCCTCCTCACCACAACTGACCGGTTTAACGCCCGCCTCATTGCAGACACCCCGATCCGCCTGTTAATCTCTCATTCCATTTTTCCTTCACTTGTCCACTCCAGGTCGGAATGCCACTCCAGGTCGCAATCCACCCTTTTCCCGTTGAGAACCATGACCTCAGATTTGGAGGCACTGATCCTCATCCCAGCCGCTTCACACTCAGCTGCAAACCGCTCCAGTGGCAGCTGTAGGTCATTGTTTGATGAAGCCAGAAGAGCCACGTCATCCACAAAAAGGAGAGATCTGATCCTGAGACCAGCAAACATGACCCCCTACGACACCTTCCTGCGCCTAAAAATTACGTCCATGAAAGTTGTGACCAGTTACCTTACCTCCTTCCTCATATATATTTTTTTTTAATTTACAACTAAGACATGTTCTTAATGCACACAGTATTCCCCTACAGCAAGCTTTATCTATTCATCCTCTTAATAATCTGATTACTACACAAAGAAATAATAGTGGCTTGGTTTCTAAATTATACTTTTACTTCCTGACATCTTCTTATTCTGATTTACACCTAGATAGGTTATGGAGAAATGATCACCCTGGTATGGATACTGAATTTGACTGAGAGCAGGTGTGGATGTCAGGGAGGCTTCCTGTAACCTGAATCATCAACAGATTCATTTTAATTATGTCCATAGAACTTCTCACTCCACGAAGACTACATGCTATGAAAATGATAACTGATCCGTCTTGCAGCCTCTGCAGTTTGAATTCTCCAGGTACCTTCATTCACATCACATGATGTGGGAGTGTCCGTCGGTTAAACTACCAACCACAAGTGAGTGTCTTAAACCTTCCTGCTGCAGAATTTAATTGGTTCTGCCTTTGCTCCACCCCTCCACCAAGATTCATGATAATCAGCCAAGTAGAGTTCTATTTTTTCCCCCCAAATTACTAGCTTGCTTTACTACTTTATTTACTTACCTTTAGTAACCTACTTTGCTTATTCACTTTACGTACATACAGACCGGCAGGCTAATCACCTCACAGCAAAGAAAACAAGCTCCTTGGCCTAGCTAATGAGGCAAATCGAGCAACATCCAACAGCTGTAAAAAGTCGCAACACATGATAAGAGTTGTCCGCAGCCAGCGACTGATGAAACGTTAAGAAACATATTCAGTTCTTCGGCTCGAAGATTTTCCACATTTCTCCTGAGAGGAACTGCATGACACTGTGTAATCAATGGTATGGTGAGACTTTCTGCTATGTTCTTCTTTCCTTGCAAATTTAAAAGATACATGGGCCACTTTGTTCCATACAAAAAGCAAAAATCTGATTTGAAACAATCCCATTATTGTCACAATGCAACTAATTACAGCACAATACTTTCAGACTCAGAAAACGTCTCCTGAAAACACAATCTGTGTTGATCCGCTGAGGCGCACACATAAGAGAGAACATGGGCTTTATTAGTCTTGTGCTCTGAATCAAATGTCTCAATAGCAAGCGAGGGGGAGGAGGGCTTCCACAGTCGCTCAGCCCACATTGGCTGCATTTGTCATGGATGCAGAGCTCATCCTTGAAAAGAATTCAGAAAAACAACTGGAGCAGTGTTTACTTGACACAGGATGTTGCTCATCATTCAATTAGTTTCCCTTTCACTGACACAGATTTGTTATTTAACAGCTTTGCCCTTCTTTCTTTTGAAAGATGTGCTGCTCCGAATTCATTCTCTTTATACAAATATCCTATTGTGAAGAATCCCTAAAATGGACAAAATCATTCTGGGACCAATGACAGCACTGTTAAGTTCAAAAAAGAAAAAAAGAAAAAAGAACAGCCTAAACCACAAGAATGTTGAGCCTAACTTAACAACCTTCTCCAAAGAACTCCTGCATGACCTGATGATCATCATAATATACCCTACAATCATGTGATCTTTGGAAAAACAGGTCGAACTCCACAAACATGAATGTTGCTTTTTGGATTTGATAATTGGACATCAGTTACACCCACTTCATGCAAATCTGCAATTTTATAATGATGTTTCAAATTTGTATTAAGTCAAGAATGCATGCACTTATTTAGTACATAAATACAAGCTGCAGGGAATCGTCGCTTATACGTAAATCCAGATACATGCGTGAAACAGGGATCGACTCCCTGCTTCTCATTATTTTTTTTAACTGACAGGCATTATGATTATGCATCTGTAAAGGTAACACCAGATGACTTTTGGGTGCAGCTAAAGAGTTGAGTCAAGTTAAAAGTAGGTCACTGAGCAAATCCCGCTTCTTTTGACAGAACGAGTGACCAGCAATATTAAACAAAAAATATTAATTAGGCGTTACATTCCTACAGACGCACGCCAGTGTGTCGCCTGGCCCATGCGGGATGTTTTAAACCACATACACGCTTTTAGGGTGCCAACGCAGCTTTGACACGTGACCTCGAGTCACAAGCTGCCCAGGTGAGATGCTCCCACGCGACTTCACGCGCCGCGGAGAGGGGAAAACACTGCATGAACCGTAAAGTGCGGAGTCACTCACCTCGTCACAGACGCCGGCGCGCCTCCTGGATCATTCTTTGTCCGGAGCTGCACTCGGGTCAACGCCGCGCGGCGAACACCAGCTCTCAGGCAGAGCTCCCATGTTCACTGCAATAACCACCCGCTTCCTGTTTCTGTGCGTGCAGCTGCAAACATGCGCACTGATGATGCGGCCAGAACTGGTGGGGCTTTCATCATATCTTTTACAAAGAGTAGTAATGTGCGACGGCATTTAAACTCTTAAAAAACAACAAAAAAAAAAAACCTCATTCAAAATCCTGCATGCAAGGACAACCTTTGTGGATATATTTATATTACATTATTAAAAAAAATAATAATAAAAAAATAAATGAAAGTCGCAGACATTCGTGACCTGACATTCACTGCCAAATACACACATCTTAATTCTTAGATTAGTTTTCCGGTGAGGGGAGGCAGTTGTGTGAGTGCACATGAATTTGCTTTCCTGTTGTCAATAACTCCAACTGGCCAGCAGGTGGTGGTGATTGACCAGACGATTTGGATCGAATTTTGTTTCTGTGGTTTCCATAAATTATGAATCGTGTCCAGGTTGGTACACAGTATGATTTTTAAATACATCTGGTTTTACAAGTGAATTAATCCATATCTAGTAGCTGTATGCATGTAGTTTGTATTACATTGAAGAATGTTTAGCAAATGAAATACACATTTCCTGACAAAATTCAGTTACCTGAATTACAGGAACTGAATTTACTATAATTTCAGGATTTCACGTTTAAGGACTAATTATTTCTCTACAGGTGGAGATTATTAGTTTAATGACGACACTTTATAACAGCTATAAATAACACAGATGGCATAAATTCTGGATCTTCAGATATACGGTACATACCCAAGACAAGGTCATCAAGATTGTAACAGTTTAATGATGCACAAGGGTTTTTAAAATGTAATTAAATCTATGTAAATATTATGGCTACTTATGTTCTGTGAATCTCTGTTGAGCTATTGTCATTTGGTTTAAGTTTTAATTGATTTTTCAACTTTACAAACACTATACTCAATATTTGTAGAGAACGGAAAAGCAGGCAGAGGGGCAGGTAATGTACGATTATCAACAAAGCAGAGACAAATGAGTGTGAATTCAATGTCTTTTTTAAATCATTGGTACAAAAATACCATATTGTACAAAAGTCTGTGCAGCAAAAAAAAAACAAAAACAAAAAAAAACTCAACCAAAACTCAGTTAGAAACAATAGAAACATCAGTAATTGACTTTCAAACCAAAACACAGAATATTGTTTGTCTTCACATTTGTATAGAATCAAACACTGCCAACAGCCGGCCTGTTTCAACAGGAGGGCTCTTATATGTTGCTGAACCCTGGGCACATACTTTTATGGCCACTAATCTCAGATGTTTAAAAAATCATATCAGTTTTTTTTTTTTTATTACAGTTGCATCACCTGTTATTTCTTGCAGTGGTGCAGTGGATTCAGTAGCTTGGCACTAAAGTGAAGGAAGTGAATTCCTCACAAAAACAACAACAACAAAAATGGTACCATAAAACATTCTTTTGAAAAAGCAGCACATTTCTCAAATAACAGTAGCACACCATGTCACAAATTTAATCTGTGCATTACCTACGATGAATATATAATTCTATATTATTTCTCTCAACACGTTCCTTTTAATATTCAATAAGACAGAATGAGGAGGTTCCCTTTTACATGCTTGAAAATATGGATATTTTAAGGAGCAAAGACCACAGTTACAGCAATCCCACTGAACACTTTGTTGATTGTAGAAGAATGACCCATCCAATAAATACATGGGCCCACCAAGTACCTGTCAACAGAGCTGTCTTGAGATATTGCTGTCCATCAGGTCAAAACGACGGTGAACTTTACAGAAAGTAATCTGTACTATGTTCCACAATATTTTCACCTGTGACACTGTTTCATGAGTCAAACAAGCCTTTAAGGACGAAAACTGGCTGAAAAGGTCCTCTGCTTCACATTTGAGTTAATTTGGCCATGACACCCCCAACAGGTGATTTTGAATTTGCATAAAAATGATACTATATAGTCTCAGTTTCAGGCCGTTCAGTGCTACAAGTACTCTTTTGAGAAAGCTAGTAATGTTTGTATCTGTGACCATATTGCTGTAAAGGGCACTTAAAGTAACCTTTATATTTAACAATATTAGACTATACAAAACTTGTGCTAACTTCAATAAACTTTTAAATATTACCTTGCATATTCTGTAAGCATTGATTATCCTTTGCAAACTCTCATCTATGTCTCACATTTGTTGTTCTGAGATAAACTCAGCAGTATAAGAGCTCTTTTTTTGTATTCATCATATTGTTTGATTACAATGGCACAAGTGGCTAATGTGAAACAGGTTTTGCTTCCAACACAAAGAAAACCTGCAAGCCTTTGCTGATGGGCTGGATGTAACAAATGTGTCACTATGTGCTTTGTTTCCATTACAGTTGGAATCGATTTTTGCAACACTTTCTGAATGCACACCTTAGGGAGCAAACGTAATGTACATAAATACAATAATGCAAGGACATACAATCTAACCACTTGAGGTGAAATTTGTGATGATAAGATGTCGTGACAACCAAGACATTTACAACAATCTAACCAATTGAGGTTAAATTTAAGACAATAAGATGTCATGACAACCAAGAAATTTAAAATGTAGCCATGTACTCTCTACATGGATGCTTGGTGGTAATTGCATGTAATCAATGTGGTAAAGGTGAATTCAGCTGTGGTTGAGGAAACAGTCACTGTGACAACTGCTGGTTTAAATTCTCATCTACACTCTTGACATGTTGCGTGGGTGTCATGGAGGAGGAAAAGGGCATTCTGAATTTTCACGTGAAAAGTTTTTATAAATCAAAAAATGAACTATAAACTAGGTTATGTAAGAGATTGCAATGCCGAAAATGTGAATAAAGTGTGCATATGTGTATTTGTATGTTTACAAGAAATGTAGAAGGCTTTAGCCACACTACAGAAACAGTCTGGTGTGTAAGAAGCATAAAATATAGCATCTAGGAATTCTACGAGGACAAACATACCAGCTTCATTCCGCCTTCGGGCGACGTAGAGGGAACCAAAGTGGCACTTTTACAGCATTATGATTGTCCATTAAGCAGTTAGCAGGGTTTGCGTAAGTCTGCAGCAGTGTGACACCACTATTTAAGGGTGAGACAAAAAGTGCTACGAGTGCTTCCCATTAATGCTCTTACAATAAAGGCTTCTGCTTCAGTAGTCTGAGCTTAGTTTGTGTTTGCCTGGCTAAATGGGTGTCAGATGGCTTTCTGTTTCTTGAGCCTCCATGTCTTTCTGTCCATCTAACCACTCAAACATTTACTTGTGTTTGGTTTGAGGTAGCAACAGGAAGAGCAAAGTGCCCTCCTAAAGAGATTTATTTTCATCACTCTTTCAAATCCACAAGTTTTCTATTGTGGTTGCCTCTTTCTTCCACAAGATACACCATCAAAAACATGCTCATGCTATACAGCATAGTGATTTTCAGTATTCTTACAGCTATCTCTGACATTCAGCAGGGCCCGTCTCTGGGTGCCATTTTCGCCATTCCGCTCTGAATCCACAGACAAACCTACCAATTCCTGGTCCTTGTTGGAGATGCTTGGCTCCAAGTCGGGGTAAATAACAAGGAAAAAGGCAGTGAGAAAGCCAAGGAAAGAGCCACCAGACGCCACGATGGGAATGACTCGCACGCTGCCAACTGCCTCTACCATAGCTCCGAGGGCTGACGCAACCAGAATCTGGCTGATGTAGACCTACAAATGGAATAAAAGTCCATGACACACCAGTCCAGCATGAACTGCAGTTACACTCACACTTTTCTTTGATTCTTGCCATCAAATTCAAGAAAATCCTTGATCATTGTGGTCTGTAATGTAAGTACTTATAATGAATGTAGTGCTCACCTGGCAGGTTAAGATAGCACAATCGATACCAAAACCTCTTCTGGTGTTCGCTGGACTGTGGTGAATGTACTGAAGAAATGAACATGACAGGAGAGGATGTCACTTCGTCTTCAAACCTTATTTTTAGCGTAATTGTAAGTATTTTTATGTAAACAAGTATTTTTAGTAAACATTTTTATGATGTCTTCTTTTCTGCTTCCAGTAAACTAGAAGCCTTGAACACTGCTTTTTTTGTTGAGTAAAGTTCCCTCCAGGCTTACTGAAGGCAACAGTTTGGTCTGTGGACACGCACGCAGTTAAATTTAGAGAAAGAAATAACAAAGACGGTGCTTATGTTGAAAGACAGGATATAAGTAACAATACAGTAGTTTCACCTGTATATGGCTGTATACCTGTGTGAACACTGCTATACTAATGAGGCATGATAATATTTATGTCTCACTGATTTTCCTAAAAGCATTTTCTGTGATTTTTGACATTGACACACAATAACTCTGTTTAATACTTTGCGGCATAGACTGGAAAGTGAAGACAGTACGCTAGCTGTGATAGAGAAAAAGGCGATACATCGCAGTTGTTTCTCAGGAAAAACACGACAAATAGGACAATATAATTGACTCCAACAGGTAACAATGTTACAAAAAAGAGGCTTCCTCTGTGTAGTCAAAGACCGTAAGTGTGTGTGTGTGTGCGTGCGCGCGCACGTAGTAATACCTCTTTGATCTCATGATACTGCCCAAGTAATGCATAGGGACAGTAGGAGATACTCATGGAGATGATGCCCATGCTACTGATCATCACCATGGCAACATAAACATTGGGGAAGATCGCCATCACAGCTGTTCCTATAATGATGGGTGGGGGTGGAGGTGGAGGTTCAGTTGTTTTAGTAATTAAAACAAAAGGCAATTCCATTAAATGCTCCGGCTTGTTATTGTTTGGCCTTTATTCTATTGTGGTAACTGACCTACAGAGAAGCTCAGAGTTCCAACAGTATAGATGACCTTGGTGCTCAGGTCAAAGTTATCCAGGTACTTCTGAAGAATGGCTTTGCAGAGAGGAACATCAATTATTAGAGACAGATTGGATAAAAAACAGACATTGTGTTGTACATAATTACATGGTTATATTTGGAATCTTAAGGTGAAATTGTGTATGCTCTACCAGAGCAAACAGCGGAAGTTGCAGCGTAGACCACAAGTCCCCAGCAGCCCATCTGTACTCCTTTGTTATAGTTCTGTAGCTCTGTTGAATTGGCTGACGCCTGAGAAAACATAATAAAAACAAACATTGTTTTAACATTATACAACACTTGACTTGACAAATAGACTGGATAACCAAGTTCATGCACTCTATATTTGGCATTTCATCGACATAAATGAACGTCTGTGTTCCTCTAACGCTTGATCTCCATGGTTCTAAATTTCCAAATGTTAATGGTTAGCACAACTCCCTTCAAACAAGACATGAAGAGCATGAGGATGTGAGTACCGTGGGGTCTCCATGGTAGATGACTTGACCCATGAAATCAGTATAAAAGACAGCCTCAGCTATAATGGAGAACCATGTGACAAGGTGACAGACACACAGTCTCCACAGCTGCCTCGGCATCTATCAAGAACGTTGAAGGGAGATGAGGAGTCAACATGAACAGAAATAAACAGGAGCTTTGGTTTTTTTAAATCTGTAACAGCACATTTAATTCACTCCACCTTCAGCATGGACAACCAAAGCAGTCGCACAGTTGCGCCCTTGTCGGCTCCATCATCGCTGCTGGAGCCCTCAGACGACAGAGTGCTAGTTGACAGATGCAACTCCCGCCGGTCTGCATGCCGCTGCAGATCACTCAGGTCATTCAGACTACGGGAGGTGGTGACTGGCCGCGGGCTTGAGGGCGCTACCCTTCGCAGCCGATGGCGCTGTGATCCCACTCGTCCATAATATGAGAAAGTGAAAGAGGGCTAGGGAAGAGACACTGACATCATTTTTGTTGCATGTTTTCTGTCCACACATTATTTATGATTCTTTCTGACTTTGGGAGTTAAGAAAAAAAAAAAAAAGATGGTACTCGTACTTGTCTGTAGAAGGTGTGTGGGTGTGGTCGTGATGGAACTGTAGTATTGGAGGGGCGGTTCCCCAGTCTGGAAGATGAATGGCCTTTCATTGCACTGTATCGTTCAGTGGGGGACAAACCAGCATTGACACCATTGGCAACCTTGGTCTGCATGACAGAAGACACAAACAGGCATATTAAAAGCATGAAAGGACATTTAAGCACTAGACATTATCTGAAGCACCAAGTACCAAGGTTGTCTGTTTTTGAAGAGTTCCATGTCATCCCTATAACTTCTAGAAGAAAGGCTTAACAAAGAAGGCTTAACAATATTAAGCAATGTTTACATGTGTTATAATAAAATGTATGATGTAATAATAATGTAATAAAATGATTCAAGGCATCAGTACTTCAAATCACCTGTGTTTTCAGATTTGAGTCATTCGAATCAGGACTGATCGGAAGGAGAGGAGGAGAATCATATGATGAATCCTTAAGCTCAGACAGAGCTGGATCTTGACACCCAAAAGCTGCCCTCCCATCTGTAACGCTGGGTGGTCCAAAAGGAGGAGACAAAGAGCTCTTGTTGTGATTTGATGGTTTGAAAACATCTTCTAGAGCTTCCTGATTCTCCGGTAGAAAGTGATGCACCTCTGGCAGGAAAAGATGTGCATCTGGGTCAAGGTCAGGATCAAGCTCAATTGTAGCATCTGGCATGGCTAAAACTGAATCGCTTTTACTCCGAACTCGTTCCACAGTAAGCCAGTCCATTTCTCCTTCCACAGAATCTGATTCGTTGTCTCTGGAAGACAATTGACCAAAGGCATCCTCCTCTGCGATTATATCAAGTAAAGGTGGTGTGTGGGTAATAGGCCTAAATGACAGCTGGCAGTTGGACTCCTCACTTCCTGTGACTTTAAGCCGGTTGGATGTGGCAAAATGACGCTCTGGGATGCTGAGCATGTGCAGTATGACAGAAATAATGAAAATGATGCCTGCAAACAGGAAGAGGACCTGTTCCTGTGACTTAAATGCATGACCCAGAGCTGTGCCGGTCCAGTCTAGACCACCCAGCATGTATCCCACAGCTCCACCAAGACCTGTACAGATAGGGATACAAACAGAGACAAAAAATCAATTATTAGGAAAATTCCAAAGAAAAATTAGAGAACTTTATTGTGAAATTACTGAGACTTTGCAAAACAGGTGCAAATATGCACAATTCTGAGAAAGATATTGAACATTATTTTGGGGTTTGAAGCCATACAGCAGATGTTTGTTTATGTTACCAGCAGAAAAGGCATGAATATTAAGGGCCATATGTTGCTCCTCTGTATCAGCAACATCAAGAAGGTAAGCTCTGATTGGTCCCTCAGAGGCATCGGCGCTAAAATCCAGAACCACCACTCCTACTACAGTGAGGATAATGCCAATTGGCTGACTGCCGGGACTGTCACCCATGGAGAGACCTGAAAGATCATCACAAAATACACATAGCTGGTGGTAAATATTGACTACTGAGATTTGTGAGCAAAGCTCAGCTCTCGAACTTTCTACTCACCTATTAATGATCCGTTTAAAAAGAGGGCCACACCAAGCAGCACGCCTACACACAGCGCCAGAATGAACGGTCGTCTTCTGCCCCATTTAAGTCGACATCGATCACTGGCTGAGCCAATCAAAGGTGTGAAGAAGAGACCCAGGACTGGACTGAGGAACCAGGTTAAACTATAATATTGTTCGGGAAGACCTGAGGTACACATTAACAAAAAACAGTTGATCAATTCAGATAAAGCAACTTCATATTCATAACAAAAAAAAAAAAAAATCAAAGTATTCTTTGATTCTTGAAGCAGGGAACCGGGTGAAACTACACACCACATTTTGAATTCTTTTTTCCAACATAGCACTAGCTTGTTAACAATCTTGATAATGAGCACAAGTTTCCTTTTAAATGAAGTACTCCTTTATTAGCTGTTGATTTGGGTGGCCATCTTGCCACAAAACTCATTGCACAATTTAATCATACTTTTGTCCTGCTTTCACTTGCTGGACTGGCTATGAATGTCTTGTTTTAGTGCTGCATAGAATAGCTTCATTCATTTTACCACTACACCCAAAAACGACTGAAGATTTGTACGTCCTATTGTTTATGAAATGCACAAAATAAATCGGCCACTGCATTCCTATGTGTGGCTGAAAAAAACCCACTGCTCTTCAAAAACTTCTTCTGGCAGTGACTTTTAGGGAAACAACTACATTCAGATAATGAGGTGACCTGTTACAACAGCACAGAGGTATGTACCAACCAGCAGCTGTGGAGAAATCAACTTCAGTAAAGTCTTTCACATAACAGAACAAGGAAAAATAAGTAGAGAGCTGTTCGAATACAGCCATCTAGGTACCAATATAACGTATGTGGTATTTATTACGTTTACAAGTAACTGTCACTGTTTGTGTAGCAAAGAATGAACAAAAAAAACGTTTTGGGAGATGGGAAGGATTCAACAGAACAGTAAGGATTAAGATCCTTCTTTTGCTTATTGGTGAACAATTTTCTTAAGGGGGAAATAATGAAACATGAGGATTTTTAAGGATTTTACGGATGTTCATAATAAATCATGAATAGGATTATTGTATTACTAGCTAGCTTCCAAAAGAGAACTTGTGACTTCATAAGCTAAATATAAATAGATATTAATTAAAGGTAAATTCAGGACTGAGACCTTTCAATTCAAGTATATTTGACATGTACTATAGGTGTGTAACAGGGTTGCCTATAGTGAACTGAATCCTTTAAAGACCCCTGCTAATGTTTCAACCATATAAACTAGTTGAACTTTGTCATGGTTTAATGTGTTAATGTTTCTCAAGTTGATGGCTCCAAACTATTAAAACACTGAATGTTGAGAGCTATGAAACAAACAATAAGTGTTCACATGCTGTTTTTTTCTTTGTGTTTTGTTATGTAAAGATTAGGGTTTCTTTCTCTATTTGCACCCGTCTTCATTGTTTACAACAGTATTTTTTCCCTGTAGGTGCATTTTCCACCGAGATGACTGCTTTGTGAATGTGCCTCAATAATACCATGAATGGAGTTTGGGTTGTTATGTTTTAAATTATAATCTTTCCAACAATATTGTGAACATAGAGAAAGACAGTGAAACGGAAATATGCTGTGTATGACATTCTTGTCATACCTAGCCAGGAGAAAATGTCTTTGTTCCATTTTTCTGCTATGGTGGCAAACCTGACATCAAGCTGCACAGCTCCCTACTGCTGGGCACACAGGTTACGTGGCACAGTGGTGAAGCTTGACGGCCCTAATCTACAATGGTACCACTGTTGTCCAACTACTCTTGCAACTGAAATTTAGACAAGGAAGCAGATTTTCCTGCTTGTGCTGTGGGCAGCATCATAAATCCACGTTTTCTTGGATGTAAAAACACGATCCTGCAGGAAGATGTTAAATAAGGCTGGATTTTCAAGTTCATGACACTAACCTGGGAAACACAGCCACAGATAACACGATGCCTGACATGCTATTCAAACAAAGCATGCAACACACATAAAACAGTGAATAAATACCAGCTTTGAAACAACATACGGCGACAGTAATGGCAATTTCCCTGCAAGTATGTAACTGGAGTAGGAATGCATCTGCTAAACTCTACACTTCTCAGACAAGTTTGTGCACACAAGGGTGTTTTTCTCTTCTATGAATGCAAACTGTTATTAAACCGGTACCATCAACATCTGTGCCCAAGACTCATCTCAGGTTATGTCAACCACTCACCTCACAAGGTAAAATGTGCAGGTAACATGAAAAAGCGGAAATTCCAGCACTACAAATGCTGCTTAGATTTCATCTTTAGGTATTTTTGACAGAGGCAAAGAGGAAGCGGGTGTTTGACTCTTTTTACCTATCTGCAGCAGCACCGGTGTCACCAGGGCCGTTTCCATGGCATAGCAGAACTCACGGCCAAACATCACTGCGCCATGCATTACCCAGCGGTGCACAGGAATCTGGATACTTTTGCCCTCCTCTTCTCCTTCCTCTCCATCCTCCTTTTCGCTTTCACTGTCATTTGCTTCTTCTGTTGGTTTCCTTTTTTTTTGAAGGCCCAAGGCCTCCAGATCTTCTGTGTCTCCTCCCATTACTGTCCGATTTGTGCTTGATATGAGTATGCTGGGAGGTTGTTCATCCAGTTAAATTGCTACTGTTTTCCTATATGAGTAAACACCACTGTTCTAGGTTAAAACAAACAAACAGAACTGGTCCTGGTCCTGGTATTATCTTCATCATCAAACATACTGTATACTCATCAACAAAAATCCAGGATGTCCAGCATTAGTATTCAGCGAACAGTTTCTGGGTTTAAAGGTAAACCCTGATTGTAATCAGTGCAGTGCCATACGACTGCAAATGTGTGACGATATGGTAAAAATATTTAATCATGTGTACATCATCCTGATTTAATCAGTGACTATGACTGAATAGCTGAGCAGGAGTGCAGTGGACTTCCTCTGTGTGGTGTGGCAATTCAAGATGAAGAGAAAGTGGTGGATTTGTAAGCAGTTCAACTGGCTTGGTGTGTGTATCTGTGTGTGTGTGTATCTGTGTGTGTGTGTGAGCGTGTGCGTGTGTGTGCGCGTGTGTGTGTGAGCCAGTGTTGACTCACAGGTTCAATGACTCCGGCGGAGCCGTGGATGAACAGCTCACAGTGAC